>ML797291.1:263808-282033 GCA_009831015.1 Picea engelmannii | reverse complement strand
AAGATCCTTCTAGAAGCGGAAGCTTCTATTAGGTCTTCTTACATCCGCCTTATTCTATTTTATTGAAAGGTCTTATTAATATTGACCTTTATTACATCCGAATACATTGATCTACCTATGTGCGGGTTAGGACCTTAACATTGCATCTTATTTGGAATTGCAGAACTAAATTGAAAATTGCATTTTGAAAAGCGTATCATTTATTGGGAATTATAGTTAGGACTTTGCATCTTATTCATATTCATTTATTTTACTTGTTGAGTCATAACATCATTGGTTTCACGACCGCACCTTTTTTGAGTAAGCAAGGCCACTAAAAGTAACGCTGATAATTTAAAATTTATTAGAAACGATTTTATTTTCTAGGATGCACAAACTAGCTTAGGATTTAGAGCCTTGGAATAGGGATTTGTGAGTAAACTTCTCCAAGGCTATTAAATCAACATATGTTTCTAACTAAGGGAGTGGTGAAATCCATTGTACAATTTGTGACATCAGGAGGCTCCGCTTACACCGGAGTTAAACGAGAGGTCGTGTGAGGTGGGTTGAGGGGATATCCCCCCAATACCTTCTTAGCGTCAAATATATTTTTGGGGATCTATTTGTATATGGGGATCTTTCTAGTACCTTTATGTCTGTGAGAGGCGGTTCTTTTGAGGTTTCAGGATTTGTTTCCCTACCTATACGGTGGACTTGACTTACGACTATTCGCCTGCACATCGGTTATATCATGATTTCTTAGTTGCTTGACATAGGTACCACATAGGTTACTTGCAGGGGTTATTCTGCAGGTACCCTGGGTCAGATAAGGGTCAGACAACACACAGCCTTTATGGAGGATTACCTCTCTGGGGGGATCTGACCGACTGGTTGTTAAGTCCATGAGGGCCCTTATAATTGATTCGGATACATTCGATCTTTAGCAGTGAGTCTCAGGCCCCTATTGGGCGAGGAATACCTACTTTAGGGAGGGAGGCCCCTTTCAACCACTTTATCTTGTTTGTGTGCATATTGGCCTTTTGTTTTTTTTATTTTGGTGTGCTCTTTGATTTTTAGTTGGCCTTAGGATTTTGTATCGCGCCGTGATTTTTCATTATCCTGGATAGTGGAGTCCCTTTGGCTCCCTCATTTAACGCTACCTCCCCCATGAAATTCGCTCATTTCGTGGGGAGGAATCCATCCGTGTTTCATAATGATATATAGAATCATGATACTCAGCTAATACCTTGGGCCTCTAATCATTTTTCTCATGGTATGCCAGACATGTCTTTGCACTTGCCATCCTCTGTCTCGTCTCCTTACGTGAATACTAGTTTTGGGTCTTGGGGCATGATGCCTCCTTATTCTCCCTTTTTGTTTGGTGGGAGTCATATCCCTCAAACAACTCTTACGGTAGGAGGTTGGAATATTCCTTCCTAGGGATCCACTTTTCTAGGAGCAAGTGCTCAAATGGGTGGTCATTCTACTTACTACACTCTATCCATCTATCCTTCTTCCGCTATGCCATTTCCTACGAACATTTTTCCCATGGCGGACCTTCGTCTGTCCTCTGGTGTTTCATTCGGGGGGAGTAATTTTTATAGTATGGGAAACCCCCTTCACTAAGTTCCTTAATCTGGGGGAAATATATATCCTCACATGAGTAACCCTTGTCATGTCGCTTTCTCCTCGCAAGTAGCTTCCTCAGTTTCGATGCCCTTACACCCCTTTATGATTCAGTATGGGGGAGAATACTATCCTTCTAGACAGGGCCATGGTGTATACCATAACCCTTCTTGGCCTGCAATTTCTCAAAACTAGTCTTTCTCCAAACCTTGGTCTCAAATGCCACAACCAACCGCCACCACAAGCCTAGTCACTGCAAGTCATACTGGCATTATATTACCAACCTCTGCTAGTCATGTTGGAGAGAGGTCATCAACCTCTGCTAGTCATGTTGAAGACCAACAACCAGCCGCTGCAAGTCATGTTGGGGGCACAAATCTAGTCATTTCTAGTCACACTACACATACATCACCAACCTCAGCTAGTCATGTTGGGGATTCATCATCAATCTCTGCTAGTCATGTTGAAGGTTCATCACCAACCTCTGCAAGTCATGTTGGAGATTTGATACTAGCCTTTGCAAGTCATGCTAGAATCATTTCACCAGCCACTGCAAGTCATGTTGGGGGAATTCATATGATAGAGAAGCCTAGATGTGTAAGACATAAGCCCAAGTTCCTTTGTATTATTTGCGAAGGAGATCACCTTACTCGTTTGTGCCCTACTACTGTTGTGGTACCAGAAGCATGGTCCTTACCTGGCGTCCCTTCGGGTTCCGAGTCGTCTTTGGTTTCCCAACCTTCTTTGGTTGATACAGCGGTCATGTCGATGCAATATTTGGCTGAAACCCCTCTTCCTTTAGGGGGTGATGCATCTCTTGACCTTATTGCCTCACCTCATGTTCAACCAACGGTCTTGTCGATGCAATCTTCGACTGACACCACTCTTGTTTTGGGGGAAGATGCATCTCTTGACCTTGTTGTCTTGTATCCTATTCAACCAATGGTTTAAGAAGTGGTCGTGCCAATGCAATCTTTGTTCAATCCCACTCTTCTCTTGGAGAGTGACAAGCCTAAGGAAGTGACATTGTCAATGCAATCTTCGGTCAATCCCACTCTTATTTTGGAGGGTGACATGTCCTTCGACCATGTCCTTAGAATTTCTAGTCTTGTACCTTCTGAACAAGGGAGAATTATACTCTCTCTAAGTACTCTCCCTCCAAGTCCTAGGGTGGTTTCCTTTGATTGGAACGATCTTGTAGAGCCTCGACTTCCTTATTCTACACCCTTTTAGATAAGGGGCATTCTTCGATATATTGTAGATAAGGTAACCTATGCAACTATTTTATCCTCCTCGACTTGGAAAGCTTTGGGTTTTCCCAAGCTTGTGTGAGTTATCTGTGAGTTGTTGAATTTCGACAAAAATCCTGCTCGGGAGCCTTGGCCTCCCCCATTATATGCTACTTAGAAAAACATCCACGAGTCTTGGTTAAGCTCTTTTTCGACTCTTTTAAAAATTGAAAAGATTGTCGAGTGAACTTGTCTCTTTCACACTCGTTAATTGGATTTGAAAGGTCACGACTCTTGGTTAAGCTCTTTTCCAACTCTTTTAAAAAGCAAAAATATTGTTGAGTGAACTTGTCTCTTTCACACTCATGAATTGGATTTGAAAGGACATATATTTAGTGTAAGTTTATTCATTTTTCAAACCAAGTAGACTAAGATTACGAAAAAGGAAATGTTTTGTCGTTAAGTTGTAATTGCATCTCATTCTCTTGCTTGTAGTATTGATCCTATTGTCGGTTCTCTCTTTTGTGTTCTAATCATTTCACCTCATCAGTTCGCATCATCAGCCAAGCAGAGCCTTGTTTATATCATTTGCAGCTTGACACCTTGTACCCAAGAGGAAACATTCCCTCGAGTGTCCATATCTCGCATGCACCTCCTTGCATTGAGCATAGGTATGCTCCACTGCTGGAACTAGATTTATTACTTGCCCCACTTGTTTCCTCCTCTGTATCATAGCATTCATTTGACTATGAAAAAACAAAAAAAAGATGGACGGGAAAAGAATATTATCTTATATTGGTAGCAGTTGTGTCGCCTTTGAGCAAAGCACAAAATTTTTGAGTCCACATGTCATCAATTTTGGGTTTAGCATGACCTTAGGAAGTTGATCTTGTTATAGAGAGTTTACTCCCCTGACTGGTTACTCTTCCAGTCCCTATGGAGAGTTTGACTGATGCCTCCTGCATCTCAAAGTTTCATCATTGAGTCTATGCTACCAGAGTCTTCCATATGTCTCATGTTATTTTTCAAAGGATGTCTGTCAACCAGTGTTGGCCATTCCTCAGAACTCTTGACTTTTCATGTCGGCCACACCCTCAGTGTGTCTTAGAGTTACATGAATTTGTAGTCCTATTATGCATCATGGTCCTACTTTCATCATTGGTAGGTAACCTTGAACCCAACAGTCAACATTTCATCTTTGGTCATTGACTGGGTGGTTTCCCTTATGTTCGAAGGCAATAAATCTATTCACACATCGGTATTTGTGCAATGTCTTGGATGCCATTATCCTTATTGGTGGTTTCCTTGCCTTTTTCAATAGTTTTCCTTATTGGTTGTTATTCAGAGGTTCTTTTGCGTGTACTGCTTGCATCTGGCACACGTGAAAGACACACAAGTTCGTTGGTTCATGAACGTGTTCTTCGTCTGATTTCCTCCAAATCATCAAGCTCATGCTTTGTACCTCGTGTTGAATGATGGGAGATGCCTCAATGCTCTCCTTTCAGCAGGTCTCCTTCCATCGACTTCAGCCCATCTATTCTGAAGACAAGACCTAGAGGCTTGCAGTCATTAGTGGCAGGTTCTCTCACCATCGACAGTTGGGAATACATCAATGTCCCCTTATCGATGGATTCTTCAAGTGTTCGATCCTAACACCTTTATTCACACTTGTAAGAATGTACTCGGTGCCTTGATACCTACTTTCATTATCGGTAGGTTGTCTCGTGTTTGTTAATGGCATACCTTAATGATCGGTATTCAAACGAAGTCTCATTGTGTTCGAACTCAACTCCTTTATTCACACAATGTAGACTTGCACCTTTGGCGGATCGTGTAGAAGACTTGAAGACATCATTTCATAGTCCCATATTTCCTGAGTTATTGCTATCTTTCATTGGACCATTACCTATGTGACTTTAGTGATCATGGGAGATTAGATTGTACTCCATTGTATACATATATCTTCATATTGATTTTGAGACTGGTTTTATTGGGTCATGTCCATGACTATGACAGCCTTTGGCATGTAGCCACCTTTGTATTGCCTTCTCGTGGCCATGAATAGTTGTTTGGTATATTTTGACATGGATCTGCAATGTAATTCAAATTGGCATCCATGTGTGCAAAGTCAGTATAGATTGTAATATTCTAATGAGCAACTAGTTCGTCTAGTTGGGTCTCCATTGCTCCACTTATGGGTATTATAATGTATTCCGTCCATCGCAAATACTCCTCTGACCTCACACATTAGGGGCCATCTATTATAGCAAGATTTTCCTCACCCTATGAAAATTTGTTCACAATGATTTGTTCAATTTCCCTATGCAGACTTGAAGTCTCTTTTTTTAAATCCCAAAGATAAAAACATTAGTTTTTCACATATACGTGCCCTATATATTATACAGCATGCATATGCGCAGGTTGCACCACTACAGCCCGTGTACAGGTTTTGTGCCCAAAATTAAAAAATGGTGTTGGGTTTCCATGTCACGTTACAAGATCCATGATCCTTGACCTTCCATATACTGGAAATGTTCTGACTCGGCCCTTCAATTCCACTTGAAGGCTATAAATGGGCCAAATCTGAGCTATGGAAAAGAGGAGAAGAATTCAACTTTGAGAGCAAAGTTACTCTAGAGAAATTATTCACTTCATATTGAGTCAACATCCCTTTATCCTTTTAAGTTTGAACACATTGTTCAGCGCCCAATCTCTTCCCTACTTGATTGAGAACCTCATTGTCTCTCTTATATGAGCTTGCCTTTGGTGGAGGATTGAAGTGGTGGAGTCCCAACTGGAAGGGACTTAGTTTCTCGATTTTGAATTGTGTTGACACGGAAGTTTGTAATTCATTCATTTCTGTTGATTACATTTTAATAGAAATACTCTTTTCTCGTTCAATTAATATCTTGCAAATATTTGAATTTTTATTCCATGGGCGTATTTGTTATGAATGTTGATGGATTATGTTATCGAATGTGTTAACATTATACATTATCACCATATGCTTGTGTTTCTTGGTTGTTGAGGACAAGTTGCAGGTGTATTGATTTGAGTCAAGTGCTCAACGGTGGACTTCATCAAACTTCTGGATGAGGTAGGTATTTTATCTTGTCTTGTTAGCATTTTTTTTATATAGAATACCTGAGATTAGAGTTGATTTCTGCAGTCATTTCTGTCTGTTGTGGTTTACCCCTAGCCATAGAGAGATTTTCCTCGTAACAGTGGATCCCGAAAAACGATAAGCCTCTCTTCCCAACTATGTATTAATGCATTATTAATATCTCCATTCTCTCTTGATGAACAACCACATAGTCTTAAGAACTTCAAATCATAATATTTTTCATAATTAATAGAATTTAGCAAATTCATTCAAAACAAAATAATCATTATGTCAAATTAATGACAAGTTAAAGATGTATTCAACATCAATTACAGAACTTAAAATCAAAATCCTATGTTGGGCTTGATACATATGATATATCAATGAAATGTGCAGTGCCTAAGCATCATGGGTGCAATTATTCACCTCATAAAGAAGAATGTGATAGTATAGAACCAAAAGTAAAATTCTTTTTCCTATGAAAATAAACTAATAATACCTACTAGCCCTGAGGGTTAGCTCAAGCGATCTTGCGCCATACGTGAGATCTCTCCCCCGGTGATAAGTTAGGGAGGTCACGGGTTCGACTCTCTTGATCCCCTCAATTTTAGGCTCAGTAATCAGGGTCGATGATACTAAAATGCATAGTTATTGAAAACGTGCCAACTAATTTCCCATGTGGTTGCATGCACCTCGGCTAAAAATAGAATGTGCATGCATGCACACTACAGTGAACAATTTGTGTAATTGGTGGATCATATTGTAATTAGTTTGTGTAACTGTTTGGTAGATGCTATATATACAAGCATACCCATAGAGGTGAAGTGAGCAATGTAGTGTAGCACAATGTGTGGGAAGAGAGGAGAGGATGGTTGTATGCCTATCATTGGCTATTGTAATTCTCCCTTGAATAATAAGAATATTGATTAGCATTTCCCTGTGGTTTTTCCCGTATTGGGTTTCCACATAAATCATTGTGTCAATTGATGTGATTGTTGTTGTGTCTGGTTTGTTCTTGGTTTTATTTTCTTTGTCATTAAAATCTTGTTACATTTATGATTTTGATGCCTAACAATAGTGTCAGGGTGTTGGAGAACCTTCGGCTGGATGGAAAAATCATCCAACATTCCCAACATCTTGTGACACCGTGGTTTCTCAACTTGACGGCAAGGCCACACCGATTTACTTGGCCCGAAAAATGCCTTACTTCTTCATTTCATTTATTACTTATCACTTATGTTTGTTTCTTATACTTACATAATTCAACAAATAAATAACATCCATACACAATAACAATGAAATGCATGTGGGCGGCCAAATCGGCCTGATACTCGAATTCTTACTACAAAAAATGTAGTGTGTCGAGCCCAGCTCATGCCACACACAAAGAAATTTTACAAGGGATCTTTTACTCAGTTACACAAAGAACTTGTGTGAAAACACAAATAATCCTCTTCGACGAGTCACCCGATGCCCTTCCTTCATTGCCTCAGTCAAAATTCTAAACGAAACTCTTCTCCTTCATTCTTCATCTTTGAAATGCATGTTGTGTTTGCCTCAAAATGGTGCAACTTGTAATCCCCACAATTAGACAATTTCAAATCACATCTTTCTCTCCCACTTCTTGGATGATTTTCGTTTGATCTCTCCCTTGGCTATAAGTAGGTGCCTAGCTCTCCCAACCAACATGTATCTTTGCCTTAGAGCAGGTGCAACCTTTCACAACTTATTCACTTTGACTCTTGGGCCGAATTTTGCCTAATAGGCACGCATCCCTTGGGTGAGTCGACCAACTCCACCCAAGCACACCCTTTTTCACCTATCCTACACGTCGCTTTCATTTGGGCACCCAATTCATTCCCATGACCGATCGTTCAACCTCTTCGTTGGCCAAGCATATGGCGCACGTCTCCTTGGTCGCTCTTCTTGGCGTGTCATTTCTCCCAAGGTGACCAAGCTCGCCCATTCGAGTTTTCCTTCCATCTGGTTGGAACGACGTATTTCCTACCAAAGCACCCAACCAAAGCTCTATCTGACCTATCTCTTTGGTGGGTCACCCACCTTATGCCTACATATCCATAAAACAATCTTCAGTGAAGTTGGTCCTTGGCGCGGCGTGTACCCAAGGAACCGCAGCTTCGCCTTATAAGAAGACCTGTGCCTACTTGAACTAAACTGAGCGCTTTGTTTTTCCTAACTCATTTGTCTTGGTCTGTGGTGGAGGATCACGCGCTCATCCTAGACACTCCAATCCTTACATCCTCTCCCACTCCAAGTCATTGTCATCCCAACAAATCTCCAAAATTTGTGATCTCCAACTCTACCCAAACTCATGTCTCCATCCCAACTACTACTGGAAACCCTAAGTTTCGTGTCAAAATGGATACCCCAAATTTACCTTCATCATATCACTTCATCTATGCACAATCTCTTCCCAAAGTTAGTCTGACCTCTTCGTTTGCAAAACAAATGTCCTCTTCCGAATTTTGTTGCATCAACCCATGCACCAAACTGAAAATTTCCCAAGTGTTGAACCATGTTGACTTGTCCATTGTGCTCTTACTTCGTCCATTCTTCCATGTCTCTTCACATTTCAACCCCCAAGTTTTGCATTGTTCGAGTGATCAGTGCAACCGTTGTGTGCAACACTCAATATGCACTTCCCTATGTCAAACATATTATTTTTTTTCATAACTTCTCTCCTTGTCCTATCCTCAAGCTCAAGGCAAAGATCTTCTCCTTCGCCCAAATCTGCTAAGTCTTCAACCCAGCTCCACAATTGTTGTTGAGATGCTCAATTGTTGTCAAGATGCTCAATTGTTGTCTACGCTCCATTGTGCTGACTATTGTTCTCTGCAACCCAACAACAGTTTCCTTCATCGTGCCAGAGAAAGATGACAACCCTCCTCCGACTCACAAAGCTCGTATTCTTCCACTATTATTGTGGCACCTTTTCACCAAGGCACCAAGGTCGCACTGTCTACTTCCTTGGTAGCGCGCCCATCCTCAAACTACTAATAGACTAAGTATTTCCGGAAGCCACCACCAAGGTTGAAGCGGACGATGTGTCTGATCTATGTTATACGCGCAAGTACCTAAGTACCAGTCTGAATTCCTTCAATGAGCACCCCAATTTCTCAAGTTGTTATACATCAAGCTCAAACTCATAAATCCCCATCACTTGTCTACAATAGTTTATGATCTCTATGGGGTCTCAGTCTTATCTACCCACTTCCTCTGCATCCTCTAAGTCTATCTGAGTGAGTGCCTTCGTTCTCTCCTTTCTCTCAAAACTTAGAGATTTTGGTGCAAGTTAGTCGTCTAACCAATCCTCCTCAACTTCATTGCAAACCTGTTGGCAGCATGGTGACTTGGGTTGTGTTTCATATGTGATGACTTTCGCAAGTGTTGTGATGGATGACTTCAACTCTCCCTCCCTAACTTGCTTCTGGTCGTGCAGGCTCTACAACTAGTCTTCCTTCTCCAAGATAGACTTTGTTGATATCTCCAATGTTGTCAACCTTCGTTTACTTCGTTTTTCTTCATTCACAACCCTCAAAGAAACTATGGCTGGAGTCATAAGGTCCCTCCACACTTCTACAGAATCCCTCAATCAACCTGATCACAGTACTCCTAGGCTTCTATCCAAGCTTTCTCTTTGTCTTCATGGTAACACTTGGTGTTTTGGCTTCATCCAAGAACACCAAGAAACCCTCATGTGGCATAGAAAATGCCTTAGAATACTTGAGAAAATCCTACCCCAGGATCATCGCAAGATCGTCTAATGGAGCCACCATAAAATCCCAAGTTCCAAACCAACTCTCAACTTTCAATGGTGTGGAATGAACCACTACTATCATCGGCTTCACTGCTGAGTTGACCACCTTAAATGCAGCCAAACTTCCCTCAAAGTTATGATTAGTCCCTAAAGTTTCACTTAACTGTGAGAGGGCAAGCTAAGGCATCATCAGGTTATTGAAATGGTATTTTAAAGGGTTTTTTGAATAGGTTTTTTAGAAAATGCTTGAAAGTCAGTTCAAGGATTCAAAATAAACACATAACTCAAATGTAAAAGCAAGTAAACATCCCACTGATTTAGTAAATGGTAGTCACCATAATACATCAGAAATGTAAATAAAGAAGGGAATGTATGAGAGTATCTAGTTTTTCAACTCCCATATAGATTTCTTATTTCAAAATATCATTGAGAAACAAGAACATGTACTTGAAGACAATCTTGATTATAAACAAAAACAACAACGTTTTCACTGTGTTAATGAAGAAATCAAATACATTGCAACAAAATAAATGAATTCAAGTAACAAAAGAAATAGAATAAGATATGAAAGAGGATATGACCATCAACATGCCTTTTCCATTTAGTATCAATATGGAATATAAACTTGTCTTACAATGGATTTTTACAAAAAAAAGGCCATTGAATGCCCAACTAATCGACCCCTAATTTTTCCTTCTACAGACTTTATATAGAAACAGTACATAATTATCAAGATCCAAAAGAAATGGATCTAAAAACCTCCTCATATATATTTAGTTTCTTGTTTCAAATAATCAAGGCGAAGATCAAATCTGATCTCCAAGTCAAATTGATGAGGTGGCTTGTCAATTGTTGTCCATGAGATTTTTTAGGAAAATAAATCTGGCAAATTCCTAAAACATAGGGTCCAACAATCTCTTTGTATCTCCCAAATGGTGATAGTTGTGTAACATACGAGAGAGGTTTATGTGAAGGGGGGCGTTCCCAACAAAAACCTCTTTTTTTTTTACAAAAAATCATCTTCAGGTGTTCTACAACCTTGTCCAAAACTAATGACTAAAACAAGAAATTGTTTATTGTGAAATCTCTGAAAAATAGGCCTCAAAGATATATTTGAATATATTAAAATGTGATAGTTGTGTAAAAAACGAGAGAGATTTTTGTGAAGGGGCCCGTTCCCAACAAAAACCTCATTTGGTTTCCAAAAATTCATATCCATCGTTTCAAAAACTGCTCTTAAAGATAAGGACTAAAACAAGAAAAACATAGTATTTCTTGTATTTTATTTCTGTCTTTTCTTCTTTCTGTTATGTTCATCCTAAACTCTAGATGTTCTTTTATTGGAGCAGGTAGGTTCAAATCTATGGAGGCTTGGGGATTCCTTAACTTAATTTCATATTTGGAGGATAACCCAGTGCTAAGATCCTCTTCTTCAGAGCTTTTTGATTCTCTAATTTCTGGAATATCCTGTAGCTGGTTTAGTTCTGGAAAAAGATCATTTATGTCATCATAAACTGCATTTGTGCCCTTAAATACATATTGAGATACTGAAGTTGATTTTTTAGTTGCTCTAGTCACAGGTATTCTGGAGTATTGTGCAATCTACTTTCTCTTTTCGCGTTTCTTCTTATGTTCCTCGGATTCCTTCTCTATCATGTGTAAAGAAGATGCCACTGCATGTTTTTTTATCTCCTTTTTAAAATCCAATGAATTATCTTCTATGATTATGAGATTCTCCTTCTTGATGGAAGGATGAAACATTGCTTTAGAATTCAGTCTAAATTTATTGGCAGCTCTGGTAGAATTTCTTCTAGGGCATTTAGGTACAGGTATTTTCTTTTTACTTAGTTTTTTACTTTTTGCAGTCTTCTTGCCTGTAGATTGTTGCTTCTGTTTGACTGGAGTCTGGGCTGGACTTGTGATGTAATATTCATATTCATCAAATTCCCTCTTTATATCTGGATCAGGATGGATGTCAGTTTCTTCATTCGTTTTAGGTTTCTTACCTTAACTAGTAGTGCCTTTATCATCACCTTTACCCATAGCCAAATCACCCACAGTTTCTTGGGTTTGTAATTTTCTCGTGCCAGCACGAGTTACCCTAGTTGCACGGGAATCTTCTTTCATAAAAATTTCAGTAGCTTGAGAGGTTTGTTTCTCTATTACAGGTTTCTTCCCCTTGACATTTTTAGATTTAGTTGATTGTAGTCTAGGTTTTAATGACTAGATTAACCAATCCCAAGACCTATGGACTTCATTTAAGGAGAAGACTACTAATGTTCTAATCAAACCTTGATGAAAAAGACTATTTTTGTTGTATCAAGATGGGATTGGATCATCTTAGACATCTTGGATAAACTTTTTAATAGAAAATAGGGTAAGTTAAGAGGGTAATCACCATTTACATGAATCAACAGTCTAATATGATAGACATGGACTAGAGAAAATGTAATATACCAGATATAAAATGTACGCAAAACATAAATAAATGCTAGTAATGGCAGAATAACAGAAATATAACCAGAACATTCACCACAATAACACTAAAACGATATGAGAATAATAACAGAAATAGCACTTTGAATATGAAAGCAATGTTCACGGACCTCTTCGAGGGGGAAAACTCCAGTTGAGCAGAGCTCTATTACAATAATATCCATGCTAGGGTTCTCATACCCTCGACTCCTATTTATACTAAAAAGAAGCATCTAGAGGAAGAACCTTCTAGAAGCGGAAGCTTCTATTAGGTCTTCTTACATACACCTTATTCTATTTTATTGAAAGGCCTTATTAATATTGACCTTTATTACCCCCGTATGGGGTGACATGTGGCGAAGGCATGCCAACTGGCTTAGCATTAGGCCGGGGTTTAAATGCTGGAGGCCGTCCACTTAACACCCGCATTACGGATGCAGAACATCCATAACAGCTCTGCGATGGGAGGACTCCTCCCGCGAGCGAGCATTTACGAGCTTGGCAAGCGTAATGCTAAAGGCGGTCATGGGTATATGCAGTCTGATTATTTGTTTTTTCTTGCTCCGGTCTCGGCTCTGCTCTGTGTTTGGAGGTGCTGGTGTTGCTCCGTGCTCCTTGTGCCCTGGCACACCATCCTTCCGTGGAGATTTGAGGCCGGTGCCTGCGCTCTCAATTGGCTTTCTCCCTCGTCCCAGACTGTGTGTATTTCCTGGAGAGCGCTCTGCAACATGTCGAGGAAACGAGGAATGCCTCGTCGTGGTTCTGCTTGGTACGCTCGCAAGGAGCAGCGACAGCGCAGAGAGCAACTCGAACGTGCTCTGGTCATGGCCACTTCTATGTTGAGAAAGAAGGTCTGAGCCGAGGAGAAGGCTCTGCTCTCCACCATCTCCGAAAAGGAAATTGCTCGAAGCAGTATGGATACCGTCATGGTGGAGGGCAACACTGAGCAATTTTACCCGGATTTCATTGTTGAGGAAGACCCGACTCTGGAGGACCTGATGCCAATGGAGGCGCCTTGCGATATAGGGCAGTCTGGCAGTGGGGAGTGTAAGCTCAATCTGGATTTGGACGCCGATCCTCCTGGTTTCATTGTGGAAGAGGTTCCTTGGCTGGACCTGGAAGATGTGTTTGATGTTGGACGTGCGACGGGAAAGGTTGGGTGGCAGGACGACGTGAAGCGAAGAGCGCCCGACGACGAAGGTGGTGACCTGCATGGCTTTCTCCTCCGTGAGGATCACCTGTCCTTGGTGTTTGAGCTCCGAGGCCACATGTCTGACCTGGAGCATCGTGCCCTCATCATGGGCCAGCGACTGGACATGCTTCTTGATGCCTACTCTGGCGCTCCAGCACGGCAAAAGTGTCCCCTCTGTGCGCAGTCTTTCGCCATCCCGACCGGCTCCACGTGGATGCCAAATGCAGGCGACAGGTCACCAATTATCTAGGTTTTTCATGATTCTGTGGCTATTCGGTTTTATGCTTATGATTTATGTTTTCTTAGACTTTAGGCACCTGTCCTGGTTTACAGTTGTTTTAGTTATGTACCTATGCTGGTTTCCGGTTTCCGACAGCATTTTGGTTTACTAAGACTCTTGACTATGTACACTCTGATACAGTTTTTTGATAATATATTATAGCAGGCTCCTCCCTTTTTTATCTAAAAAAAAAAAATATTGACCTTTATTACATCTGAATATATTGTTCTACCTATGTTCAGGTTAGGACCCTAACATGTTCGACCCCTTAAAAACAGCCTTGTCCTCATGGCTTGAGATGAGGAAAATGTTGTAGAATGGTAGCTAGTTCCCAAGTGGCGTCTGCTAGAGTGGTATCTTTCCACTGGACAAGCACTTCCTTGATGGTTCTCTGACATAGGTGACGCTCACGCTGGTCCAAAAATGCTTATGGCTGTAGCCAAATGGATCCTTCTTCAGCTAACTCTGGAGGGTTGGTTTGAATTTGGCACTTAGCTCCAATCACCTTCTTTAAGCATGAAACATGAAAAACAGGATGTAGCTTCGAATGGTTGGGCAAAGCTAACTGATAGGATACTTGTCCCGTGCGCTTGAGAATGGTATAAGGGCCATAAAATTTGGGCGCTAGCTTCTAACAATGCTCGGCCTTGAGGGAAGTTTTCTTGTAAGGTTGCAGTCGAAGAAACACTTGATCCCCTTCTGCAAATTGACGTTCAGAGCGACCTTGATCTGCTTGTTGCTTCATGCGATTCTGTGCCATGACCAAATTCTCTTTGAGGGTACAAAGAATAGCCTCTCAAGCTGTAAGTGTTAGGTCAACCACCTGGACCTTCAAGGCACCCGGTAAGTATGAGAGAACTAAAGGTGGCTTATGTCCATATAACGCTTCAAAAGGAGTCATGCGTGTAGTTGTATGGTATGAAGTGTTGTACCACCATTCAGCTAGGGGTAACCATTGAGCCCACTGATTTTGCTTTTCCGAGGAAAAACACCTCAAATATGTTTCCAAACACGTGTTAACAAATTTCGTTTGGCCATCAGTCTGGGGATGATAAGTTGTGCTGAGATGCAATTCGGTGCCTTGTATCTTGAACAGTTATTGCCAAAAATTGTTTGTGAAAGTTGGGTCACGATCAGAAACAATAGAGTGCGGCATGCCATGAAGCTTGAAGACCTGATCCATAAAAATTTGAGCCACCATGGATGTTGTAAACGAGTGTTGAAGGGCACAGAAATGAGCATACTTGGAAAGGCGATCAACAACCACCATGATGGTGGATTTATTTCCCGATTTGGGTAAGCCGATAATAAAATCGATAGAGATATCCTTTCAAATAGCAGGTGGAATCGGGAGCAGTTGTAGAGTTCCTGGAGATTTGACTGTTTCTCCCTTATTGCATTGACACACATCACATTCAGCTACAAAATTACGAATTTCATGTTTCATACCATCCCAGAAAAAGGAAGGTTTGACCCTGTCATAGGTTTTGGTGAACCCGGATTGCCTTGTTGTGGGTGTAGCATGAAGCTCAGAAAGTACCATGGATTTAATCTTGGATTGTTTACTTAAATACAAACGGCCTTTGTATCAAAGTTCATCATGGAGCCAAGAGTACCCTGGGGAAGTTGGAGCCTTGGACTGCAATTGTTGGATCAACTGTGAACTTTTGGGGTCTTGTAGCCATTCTTGGCGAACGGCTTGGAGCCAATCCGGTACAATGAATGAAAGACAAAAAATGGATCCTTCATCTTCATATTTTTGGGAAAGTGCATCCGCAACCACATTGTCTTTGCCTTTCTTGTAAATGATCTCACAATCATATCCAAAGAGTTTAATCACCCATTTTTGTTGTTCTAGGGAGGAAATGTGTTGTTCCAGAAAATAGTTGAGGCTTTGATGGTCTGTCTTAATTTGGAAACGTTTCCCCAATAGATAAGGGCGCCATAGATCAAAGGCATGTAGAATAGCCAACATTTCCTTTTCATAGATGTATTTTCCCAGATTTCTTTCAGATAGTTTCTTGTTGGTAAAGGCCAAAGGTCAACCCTCTTGCATCAAGACAGCACCAATTCCTTTCCCTGATGCATCACATTCCAACACAAAGGTCTTTGTGAAATCAGGAAGGGAAAGGACTGGAGTGGTGCACATGGTCATCTTCAAGGTTTGAAAAGATTGAGCAGCGGCTGGAGTCCAAGTGAAAGAGTTCTTTTTGAGGAGAGCAATGAGAGGTGTTGCAATCTTCCCATAATTCTTAACAATTTTGCGATAATATCCTGTTAAGCCCAGAAATCCATGCAAGCTCTTAAGAGTCTTTGGGTGAGGCCAGTCTTGCATAGCTTCAATCATTTTAGGATCCACCCTGACGCCATCTTTTCCAACCAGATGACCCAATTATTCTACTTCTGAGGCGCCAAAAGCACATTTAGACTGTTTCAGGAAAAGTTGGTGTTGAGAGAGTAGATGGAGAACTCGATCCACATGAGCAAGATGGTCTATCTAGGTTTTGCTATAGATGAGGATATCATCAAAGAAAACTAAGACAAAATGGCGGAGAAAAGGATGGAAGACATGATTCCTGAGGCTTTGGAAGGTGGAGGGGGCATTACACAAGCCAAAGGGCATGACCAAAAACTCATAGTGGCCCTCATGAGTTCGAAAGGAAGTCTTAGGAATGTTTGCCTCTTTCATATGTATTTGGTGGTAGCCTGAACGAAGCTCAAGTTTAGTTAAGAATTGGGCGCCACTCAATTCATCCAGGAGGTCATCAATGACAAGAATGGGGAATTTGTCTTTGATGGTAAGTTTGTTGAGGGCATGGAAGTCAGGACACATTCGCCAAGAACCTTCTTTCTTCAGGACCATGACCACAGGAGAAGAGTACGAGCTCGTACTAGGGCGGATAACACCTGCATTAAGGAGTTCCTAGACCATTTTCTCAATTTCATTTTTTTGGGAAAAGGGGTGACGATACGGACGGATATTGGGAGGAAGGATTCCAGGTACAAGGGGAATGGAATGATCATGAACACCACAAGAAGGAGGGAGTCCTTGGGGAGTGTAAAAGACCAATTGATGTTAAGGATGGCTTGGAGGTCTTGCGGGACCGAGGGTGTCCTTGTTGCTTGTATGGCATGGAGTTGGGAGATAACACCAAAATGACCTTTTTTGAGCAGCTTTTCCATGCGATGGGAACTAATGATCTCAGGTGAATTGACGGTGATGCCTTGGAACTTATATTGGTGGCCCTCCTGGTCAAATTGCATGGTTAAGTCTTTAAAATCCATGAGAATGGGACCCAAAGTCCTTCGCTAGTCTGCACCCAACACAATGTCACAACCTCCCATGTCGATAGCAAACATATGGGATTTCAGGTGGTAGTCACCAATTTGGAGACGCACATTTTCAAAACACCCTCGAAATTTCATGGAACCACCATTGGCAATCATGATTTGGAAATTATTGATGGCATGGATGTAGCAATGAGTTTCTTGGGCAATGCGGCGATGAATAAATTTATGGGTGTTGCCACTATCAACCAGAATGATGACCTTCTGATGCTTGATGTAACTAATTAGCTTGAGGGTTTGGGGAGTGGAGAAGCCAGTGAGAGCATTGAGGGAAATGACCAGTTCTACTTCGGGAGGGTCTGAGGGAGGGGTTATGTCAGTGGATTCAGGTGACTCAGACATAAAGGGAGTTTCTACATGCTATTCCAAAATATCCTCGAAGATGGCCATAAAAAGATTTTGTTCTTTACACTTGTGGCTAGGGAAATATTTGTCATCACAGTTATAACAAAGGCCTTTAAGTTGGCGTTCAACCATTTCAGCCCTGGTCAATTTTTGGATCTTTAGTGGAGCAAAGGGAGTAGTGGGATTTACTAGTTTAGGGTGAGGGATAAAGGAGGGTTTTCGGTTTTGAGAAGATACAACCTGTTGTGCTTCTTTATCTCTTTTACTAGCCTCCACCCAACTCTGAGGCCGATCCATGAGGACATGGGCCCGAATCTCATCCTTGAGGCCGCTAATAAAACACTCTCGAAAAAAGGCATCAGACATGCCCTATGTTCTAAAAGCTAGGCGCTCAAAGGCAGCTATAAAGTCTTCCATTGTTCCTAATTGTTTCAACTTTGTCAAATGGCCCAAGTGGTTGGTGTTAGTGTCAAAGCGTTCATAAAGCTCTGCCACAAAGTGTGTCCAAGTAATATACCCTTGACGAGAAGTTTTTCTCCATTTCCACCATTGCCAATGTTCTTGATATAGATGGAGAACACCATACCAAACTTTGGCCAAGTCATCTGTAATGTTGTATAAAGAGAAATAATGTTCCATTTGGGTTACCCAACTAGTGGGGTCCGAGCAATCAAATTTGGTCACATCCACCCGCGAAAGACGTAGGTCACGTTGAAAGTGATGGTTTTGAAAGTTATGGGAATGAGAGGAATGGTCACCTTCAGTATGTGGAGGTGAGGAAGAGGAAGGGTTATCTGTAGGGATATGCAGTTTGGTGCAGAGTGCCGAAAAGACTGATTCAAGCTGGGTGGTGAGGTCTTGTTTGATTTC
>ML797291.1:227697-263758 GCA_009831015.1 Picea engelmannii | reverse complement strand
TCTTGTTGGGTCTCGATGAGACTAGATTGCAAGGTGTTGAAGCGAGCTTCCAAGTCTTGGCTATGGGTATGGGCCATGAGGATGGGGGAACTGAAAAGGGGTGGGTGGGGTCAAAAAAATTGCCGAAAAATGATATGGATGAATGTGATAAGGGCAAAGAGATGAATCCAATGGAATAGGTCTCAAATGATGGTGAAAAAATTTCCAGACTTTTTTTTTTTGTTTTTTTTTTTTACACCTGTAGAGTTATACTCTGGTCTGAAGAATACTATAGAGAGGAAATGCCCAAATGCTTAACCAGAAAGAAATTTGTATTTACTTGGCAACCCGAACACAGTTGTGTGGAAATATATCTTGTTTGTTTTAATTTGTTTATGTTTATGTCCCCAAGGGTTAGGTATTCAAGGGTTCTACAGACAAGGGTTTGCCCTGTGTTATAGCTCTTTGATATACGTGCGGGATCCAATAGTGGTACTTGGCCCAATATCTCAGGGCACTAACTAAGGAGGATAGATCGTACCCTTATCTGTACTACCCGACTACCCAGGTACTAGAGAGTATCTTCCCAAGTGTTGTTCTTAGTGACACTATAGTAGTCAGGCGATCGATCGGTTTATCTAAAGAGGGCTTCAAGTAATCTAGGTCGATCCATACACAGGTGTTGTCTGATGCGCTACCAATCGAAGGGGTACCAATAGTGGTTACAAGGGTGGCCAACAAATGTGCACTTAAGTACCACTTGTATTTCCTGCGTGTATGAATCCCTCGACTGCGGGTTTATGCGTGTAACGAAAGATCTTTGTGTCTTAAAGACACCGAAATACGTCTCTACCCTGAAAAAAAATTAACCCACACTTTCTGCTGAGGAAAGTTCTCTAATACCACTTGTAATATACCAGATATAAAATGTACGCAGAACAGAAATAAAATGCTAGTAATGGCAAAATAACAGAAATATAACCATAACATTCACCACAATAACACTGAAACGATGTGAGAATAAGAACAGAAATAGCACTTTGAATCTAAAAGCAATGTTCACGGGCCTCTTCGAGGGGGCAACCTCCAGTTGAGCATAGACCTATTACAATAATATCCAAGATAGGGTTCTCATACCCTCGAATCCTATTTATACTAAAAAGAAGCATCTAGAGGAAGAACCTTCTAGAAGCGGAAGCTTCTATTAGGTCTTCTTACATCTGCCTTGTTCTATTTTATTGAAAGGCCTTATTAATATTGACCTTTATTACATCTGAATATATTGTTCTACCTATGTGCGAGTTAGGACCCTAACAGAAAACTTGCCTTCACATGTAATGTACCTGTGGATAATCAACGAGGCAATGTGCCATTCTTCCTGTACCCAGTTGTGTGGTATACCCTTGCTCCAGTTAGGGTTTTTCTTTTCTTGAACTAAAAACTGATTCACAAACTCCATGACTACATTTTCCTTCTTCCACCATCTTTCCCCATATACTGGTAATCTGCAGGCTTTAGCAATGGAATGTTTTGTCACGTGCATTAGAATTTTTCCAACCACAGATTCGGAGCCATCAAAATTATGTGCAAATGTCATAGAGATCTGTTCGTCATGACCCTGGAACATTGTGAAGAAGTCGAACCAGCCAACATGCTTGAATTTATGGGCCATCTAACGAAATGCTTCGAGCAATTTTGTACCTTCAGGCTCCAATCTGATTATCTGGCCACTCTTTTTGGGCGCCATGTCGTTGATACAATCTTGTAGACAATTCTGAGAATATCAAGAGTTGAATCTTCAATTCCCGAGATCTATTAAAAAACTAGAAGTTATCTCTTTACTTGCAAACCCTGCATAGAAAAATAGACATACTAAAATAGGTAGATGACGATTTCATTCATGATAATCGGGCATGTTGATTTGATGTAGAGGTGGCGAGTACATCTCAATCCTTCGTATATAGTTATTATCATAAGAATAGCAACCCGAAATAAAGCATAAATAGGTATGTAGATCCTCTAATCATGATTTAAAATGTTAGGACACGATCTAGGCAGGGTGGCGCATGCAAAACAATGATTATTCCCAGCGCTGCAGGAATAGCGCTATTCTTGCAGCGCCTTTTCTAACTTGGCAAAATTTGAAAATTCAAATGATGAAAAGACAAGTGATGTGAAAGAAAATTTTCATATCAAATCCTAATCTTTAAAAACCTCAAAATCATTTAAAATGTGCATAAAAGATTGAAAAATAAGCTTCCAAGCCAAGAGGGAAAAATAGATTTTTAGAAAAAAATCATGGAAAATGGGTAGAACGGGGATTAAGGATACCCAATCAGTCAAAAACAAGGTTAAGGAATAACACTGGCTCCTTCTGGAGATAAATTTTCATGATGAAACTTTAAGAACTTGATGACCAATGCCTTCACATCCCTCATCATCATCAACTTTTACTGTAATTATTTCCCTGTCCAGCCATTCCTTTATTTGCAATCCAAAAATAACAACCACAAAATTGCAAGTAGTCTTTCCATTAGGCGATGGAGTCCTTATTCTTGCATACTGAAAACTTGACACTACTCTCATACTGTAAATTGATCTTCAAACTGAAACCAACATGCTCAAAAATAAATCTTATTTATCTACAACTCCTACACAACTAACCAATCAGCTCCTTGATCAGGTCACATCAAACTTCCAATGCAGCCATGAAATCATTTGACTGACAAGATGGTCTTCTTCCTTGCAAGTAAATAAGAAAATGTATAAAAAACCGATATGTTTGCAGTAAAAAATGAATGGGCAGCCCATACTTACAGGTGCAATTTGATTTAATTCCAAATGCTGCAAAATTTTGAACCTCTGGAAACACTGACTCCATGTAGACGGCTACTGGATCATATACAGTATGACAAAATTCCAGCTGATGAAAAAACCCAAACTTCTCCCTTGTGATTTATGTTGTATTTGTGAGACCATAATCCACTTGATTTCCTTGAAACAACACATGAACATCACTTGTTTTATGACAATGAACAATAACATTTTGGATAGGCTGATTTCCTTCATCTATTTCTCCAACATCATATTCATACTCATCAAAAACGGGCTCACTATTGCACAGGTCAATGAATGCTGATGTGAAATTCTGCTCTTCTCCATTTTCATAGTCATCATATACAGGTTGACTATAAAAAATTTCTGAATTTTGAAATCACAAAATTTTGTTTCATTATGCTCTTCAAAGAAAGAACACAAATGAACAACCTGGTCTTTTGGAACAAAAATTTCATTATGACAATCCAATAAATTTGTTGTTGAATATTATCCATGACACTATCATCAACAACATCTTGGAAAACTTCTCCTTGAAAAGAAGAATGAGAGGAAGTTTCATGAATGATCAAATCTTCTTCATCGTGATAGGATGGAGACTTTTGATTGATTTCAACTGGCAATGATAAAAAACATTGTTCACCATCAATATAATCTTCAAGGATTTCTTCACTAAAATACTGGCCTTCACAAATATTTTCAGTAGCAAATTCTTCAGGAAGAGACCCATTCGAATGGCCATCAAAAATTTTAGGAGCATTATGAGAACATTCCAAAATATCCTCATTGATCTCATCACTAAAGCCTTGCTAGAAATTTTTGCTAAGAGGTTTAAATTTCTCACAACAATCATTCAAGAGGCATTCGGAAACATAAATCCTCTTACAAAATGAATGAAAAGCAGCATGGAAACCATTTAATGATGAAATACTGGAAACAGGAAGAGATCAGTACCATTGTCTCGCCTCTCCTTCCAAAGAGTACATAAACATCTTTAGCAATACATCTTCATGATGAATATCAAGTTGATCCATGTATTGATGAAAATCAATCAAGTGTTGCGCAGGATGATTGTGATCATCTCCTCTGAGCCTCGAAAGGTAGTCTCCCCATTCATGCATAGTAGGCACAACATTTGGAAAACCAGGAATACCGGAGAAATCAAATGGGACAAACCTATGAGCTAAAATGGCTTCCATAGCCTTTGAAACATTGGATCAGTGGAGTTTCCAATGGATTCTTCCTTCATGGAGTCGTCAGGTGAATGATACATTCATAAAAAGTATCCAACTCATGTTCACCATCAAGAGCTAGAATTGATCATTGTCGTTCTCCCAGGGATAAATACTTCGTGTCTTCATCCCCGGCAACGATGCCAAAAGATGTCAGTCCCTAAAGTTGCACTTGACTATGAGAGGGCAAGCTAGGCAATCATCAAGTTATTGCAATGGTATTTTAAAGGGTTTTTTGAATAGTTTTTTAGAAAATGGTTGAAATCTAGTTCAAGGATTCAAAATAAACACATAACTCAAATGTAAAAGCAAGTAAACATCCTATTGATTTAGTAAATGGTAGTCACCATAATAGATCAGAAATTTAAATAAAGAAGAGAATGTATGAGAGTATCTAGTTTGTCAACTCCCATATATATTTCTTATTTCAAAATATCATTGAGAAACAAGAACATGTACTTGAAGACAATCTTGATTACAAACAAAAACAATGAAGTTTTCACTGTGTTACTTAAAATCAAGAAATCAAATGCATTGCAACAAAATAAATGAATTCAAGTAAGAAAAGAAATAGAATAATATATGAAATAGGATCTGACCATCAACATGCCTTTTCCATTTAGTATCAATATGTAATATCAACTTGTCTTATAGTGGATTTTTACAAAAAAAAAGGCCCTTGAATGCCCAATTAATCGACCCCTAACTTTTCCTTCTACAGAGTTTATATAGAAACAGTACATAATTATCAAGATCCAAAAGAAATGGATCTAAAAACTCATCATATATATTTAGTTTCTTGTTTAAAATAATCAAGGATAAGATCAAATCTGATCTCCAAGTTGAATTGATGAGGTGTCTTGTCAATTGTTGTCCATGAGATTTTTTAGGAAAATAAATCTGGCAAATTCTTGAAAAATAAGGTCCAAAAATCTCTTCGTATCTCCCAAATGGTGATAGTTGTGTAACATAAGAGAGGGTATTTTGTGAAGGGGCCCGTTACCAACAAAAACCTCTTTTGGTTTCCAAAAATTCATCTCCAGATGTTCTGCAACCTTGTCCAAAATTAGTGACTAAAACAAGAAATTATTTATTGTGAAATCTCTGAAAAATATGCCTCAAAGATATATTCGAATATATTAAAATGTGATAGTTGTGTAAAAATCGAGAGAGGTTTTTGTGAAGGGGATCGTTCCCAACAAAACATCTTTTTTTTTCCAAAAATTCATATCCATCATTTCAGAAACTGCTCTTGAAGATAAGGACTAAAACAGGAAAAACAAAGTATTTCCTGTATTTGATTTATGTCTTTTCTTCTTTCTGGTTATGTTCATCCTGAACTCTAGATGTTCTTCTACCAGATCATGTAGGTTAAAACATATGGAGGCTTGGGGTCTCCTTAACTTAATTTCATATTTGGAGGATAAACCAGTGCTAAGATCCTCTTCTTCAGAGCTTTCTGATTCTCTGATTTATGGAATATCCCGTAGTTGGTTTAGTTTTGGAAAAAGATCATTTATGTCATCATAAACTGCATTTGTGCCCTTAAATACAAATTCAGATACTGAATTTGGTTTTGTAGTTGCTCTGGTTACAGGTCTTCTGGATTATTGTGCAATCTGCTTTCCCTTTTCTCATTTCTTCTTATGTTCCTTAGATTCCTTCTTTGTCCTGTGTAAAGAAGATGCCACTGCCTGTATTTTTATCTCCTTTTTAAAATCCTCTGAATTATCTTCTATGATTATGATATTAGCCTTCTTTATGGAAGGATGAAACATTGCTTCATAATTCAGTCTAAATTTATTGGCATCTCTGGTAGAATTTCTTCTAGGGAATTTAGGTACAGGTATTTTCTTTTTACTCTATTTTTTACTTTTTGCAATCTTCTTGCCTGTAGATTGTTGCTTCTGTTTGACTAGAGTCTGGAATGGACTTGTGATGTAATCTTCATATTCATCAAATTTCCTCTTTGTATCTAGATCAGGGTGGATGTCAGTTTCTTCATTCGTTTTAGGTTTCTTACCTCGACTACTAGTGCCTTTCTCATCAACTTTACCCATAGGAAAATCATCCATGGCTTGTTGGGTTTGTAATTTTCTCTTGTCAGCACGAGCTACCCTAGCTACAAGGGAATCTTCTTTCATCAAAACTTCAGTAGCTTGAGAGGTTTTTTTCTATGTTACAAGTTTCTTCCCCTTGACAGTTTTAGATTTAGTTGATTGTAGGTTAGGTTTTAATGATTGGATTAACCATTCCCAAGACCTCTGGACTTCATTTAAGGAGAAGACTACTAATGTTCTAATCAAACCTTGATGAAAAAGACTATTTTGTGCTATAGCAAGATGGGACTGGATCCTCTTAGACATCTTGGATAAAGTTTTTAATAGAAAATAGGGTAAGTTAAGAGGGTAATCACCATTTACATGAATCAACAATCTAATATGATAGAGATGGACCAAAGAAAACCTGCCTTCACATGTAATGTACCTGTGGATAATCAGCAAGGCAGTGTGCCATTCTTTCCTTACCCAACTGTGTGGTATACCCTTGCTCCAATTAGGGTTTTTCTTTTCTAGAACTAAAAATTGATTCACAAACTCCATGACTACATTTTCCTTCTTCCACCATATTTCCCCATATACTAGTAATCTGCGGGCTTTAGCAATGGAATGCTCTGTCACGTGCATTAGAAGTTTTCCAACCACATATTCGAATCCATCAGAATTTTGTGCAAATGTCATAGAGATATGTTTGTCATGACCCTGGAACGTTGCAAAGAATTCGAACCAACCATCATGCTTGAATTTATGGGCCATCTGAGGAAATGCTTCGAGCAATTATGTACCTTCGGGCTCCAATCTGATTATCTAGCCACTCTTTTTGGGCGCCATATCGTTGATACGATCCTGTAGACAATTCTGAGAAGATCGAGAGTTGAATCTTCAATTCCTGAGAGCTGTTAAAAAACTAGAAGTTATCTCTTTACCTATAAACCCTGCATAGAATAACAGACATACTAAAATAGGTAGATGATGATTTCATTCATGATAATTGGACGTGTTGATTTGATGTAGAGGTGGCATGTATAGCTCAATCCTTCGTATATATATGTTATCATAAGAATAGCAACCCAGAATAGATCATAAAGAGGTATGCAGATCCTCTAATCATGATTTAAAATGTTAGGACACGATCTGGGCAAGGTGGCACATGCAAAACAACGATTATTCCCAGCGCTGCAGGAATAGCACTATTCTTGAAACGTATTTTCTAACTTGGAAAAATTTGAAAATTCAAATGATGAAAAGACAAGTGATGTGAAAAAAAAAATTCATATCAAATCCTAATCTTTAAAAACCTCAAAATCATTTAAAAGGTGCATAAAAGATTGAAAAATAAGCTTCCAATCCAAGAGGGAAAAACAGAGTTTTAGCAAAAAATCATGGAAAATGGGTAGAACATGGATTAAGGACACCCAATCAGTCAAAAACAAGGTTAAGGACTAACAGTTACAATGGAGCGATGTAGAAGTCTATTCACTTATGAAACTGTGAGTTGCTCCGGTGTCAACCAATGTTGTTGTTAAAATAATAGGTGTGCTCATTTCACCATAGACAATATCACTATATTGTCACCCAACCATAGGCACAAAGTCCGCCCCCAAGCACCTTAACCTTGACAGACAGACAGAATAATTATGGAAGCAATCACTAGAACCAATAGCCTACCATGGTAGCGTACCTCTCTCCAAAGCTAGCGTACCAAGCAGAAAGTCCAAACCATAACCAAAGAACAAGTCACCATTGCAACCACTTCATCTCTCTTCCAGTCATGTGCACCATTGATCTTTATGAAGTCGTAAGAATGAGTGTACAAATGAGCTCAAGCGTCCTCTTTTTATAGTCCTCCAAGTGACCTAATTGGGTCGACTTCTTCTTCTGGAGGCTAATAATTTAATATAAATTATTCTCTTGAGTCGACTTGTCTTCTAGGGTTATTAACCAACTATTTAGGGTTTCTATTGCTTCCCAAAATATTCTAGTCTCGTCAAAGGTTACACATGGAGGTTAATACCTCCTGCAACTACCATAACATCAACACTCCCTCCTATCTAGGGAGGTATTACAGGCGATGGTATTGAGCACAAATAGACCATTCATCTGGTAGCAACACCAAAAACCACATAGGCTATCTCATGATCACACATCAAATCACAAGCACCAACATCCTTATTCAACACTAGTGATAGTCTCCATGGAAATCAGAATTCCATCCAATAGAACACAATTGTTATATCCAATTAGTATACAACTATTGTCCAGTGGTACACAACCACTCCAAGTAGTACACAGTTACTATCTAGTGACACACAGTCACTACCAATGGATCACATCCACCACAGTAGTATACAACTATTGTCTAGAGACACACAGTCTCTACTGCAATCATATCATCTGTATCATCCTGCATCAACAATGTAATCAGCTGCATCACCTCTAATTCATAATAGCATGATGTGAATGCATCATATCTAAGTTGTATCGGCATCATCCGAAGTATCATCTATATCATCTATAAGTCGTACTAGCATGATGCCAATGCATTATCTCTAAGTTGTATGTCCACCTTTAAGTTGTACTCACATGATGTAGATCAATGCCTCACTATGTCATCTCTAAGTTGTACGATCATCTCTAAACCGTACTAGCATGACATATCTATCCTGATGCTAATGCATCATATCTAAGTTGTATGCCACATCTAAGTTGTACTCGCATGATCATATCTAGCATGACATGATCCCTCCTGCATCATCTCTAAGCTATATGTCTAAGTCGTACTAGCATGACATATCTATCATGATGCCAATGCATCATATATAAGTTGTATGCCACCTCTAAGTTGTACTCGCATGATCATATCTAGCATGATGCGGCTCACCAGCATTGTCTCTAAGTTGTACTAGCATGAACATAACTAGCATGATGCAACCATCATCTCTAAGTTGTATGTCCACCTTTAAGTTGTACTAGCACGATGCTCCTCATGCCACTATATCAACAACTCCAACCATCTATATCATATCTAAGTTGTACTAGCATGATCATATCTAACATGATGCAAGAATCATATCTAAGTTGTATGATCATCTCTAAGTTGTACTAGCATGATACAGATCTGTAGCTCGTTGACAGTCCATCATGCCACATATCAGTCCTCCCTCCCAACCGAGGAAGTCATATCCTCGCTTTCTAACAAGGGACTAATCTCCACGAACCCCAGCTTGTCCCTCAAGTATGCAAACTTTATCTTGGACAAAGGCTTTGTCAAAATATCTACAGTTTACTCATCAGTGGAGATATACTTGAGAACCACTTCTCCCCTCTGGACTTTATCATGCATAAAATAATACTTGATCTCAATATGCTTCGACATGTCATGGAACATTGGGTTCTTTGAGAGCTTCACACAACTCTAGTTATCACAATATATCATGGTCGAATCCAACACCTGATCAAATAGTCCAGAAACCAGCTTACAGAGCCACTCTGCATCCATACAAGCATCACAAGCTGAAATATACTCTACTTCTGCAGTGCTAAGTGCAATAGATTTTTGTTTTCTTCTAGCCCATGAAATCATAGCAGAACCCAAATTGAAATAAGGTACAGAATTTATCTTTCTATCTTCCGCACTCCCTACCCAATCTGAATTGATAAATCCATGTAGTTTTACTTCACTATTTTAGCCATATCTCAAACCATACATTATCGTCCCATGAAGATATCTCAAGATATGCTTTGCAGCCACCCAATGTTCTTGTCTAGGTTCCACCTCAAACTGGCTCAACATGTTCACAGCAAAACATATTTTTGGCCTAGTATTTACCAAATACATCAAGGAGAAAATCAACTGCCAGTACATGGATGAGTCTATTGGATCATAATCATAGTCTCTCAACTTTCGCAAATATGTTACCATGGGAGTTTCCATGGATTTGCAATCCATCATCCCAAACTTCTAAATGATATTTACAATGTACTTCCCTTGTTCTAGGAAGACTTCACCATGCTTATGCCACACTTCTAATCCCAAGTAGTAGTGCATGAGACCAAGATCCTTCATATCAAATTTAGTGGATAGCTCCTTCTTACACTAAATAATGAATGGCTTTGCACATGTCAGGAAAAAAACATCAGCATATAACAGTAGAATCACGGGTGCATTATTGACAACTTTTTAATAGATATTTGGATCGGCATGACTCTTGGAAAATACAAGTCATGTCAAGTAGATATCAATACGTGCATACCAAGCTCTTGGAGCTTGCTTGATTCCATATAAGGCCTTCTTCAATCTGCATACATGGGTTTCTTTTGAGTGTACCTCAAAACCTTGAGGTTTCTCTATATATACTTATTCCTCAATCACTCCATTGAGAAAGGCGGTCTTTACATCCATCTGATGTAAACTCCAACCCATGGAATCTGCTAGAGATATTATGGCTCTAATAGATGTATATCTTGCAACCAGGGAAAACATATCATCATAATATTTTCCCTCCTGTTGGGAGAATCCTCTATCCACAAATCTCGCCTTGTACTTATCAATACTTCCATCTACAACATGTTTTATCTTATACACCCACTTTGAAGTGACTACAGAATTCTCTTTAGGTCTCGGCAAAACTTCCCATACATCATTCTTCATGATGGATTGGTATTCTTCCATCATTATTTCTTCTTAATTTCTTCCTCAAAGGTGGAAGGTTATGCATTAACCAAACTTGTCATGAGTGTCGTGTAACTAGTGAACCTTTTGGGTTTCTTTCTTTGTCTAAAAGTACCAGTGCGAGCCTTATGCTTTTATGCTTCCTACAAAGTAGTTTCAAGCCATGTTGGTTTTTTTCTTGTCTTAGGTATAATAGTTGGTTCTAGAGATTCATGTGGTGGTTCTTGTTCTTTATTAGATTGTTCTAGAGAACATGTACTCTCTTCTTTGGTGCCTTCATGTTCCTCTTCTTTGTTGGATTCTATAGGTTCTTCTATAGACTTATTAAATGCAATCATTTCATCAAAAGTTACATCTCTACTTATTTCAATCTTCTGTTGACATGGAACATAGATTCTATATGCTTTTGATGATTCACTATAACCAACGAATATTCCTCTCTTTCATGATGGTTCCAACTTATTTCTCTTATCCTAGGGAACATGAATGTATACAGGACATCGAAAGATTCTCAAGTGTTCAACGCTTGGCTTCTTTCCTGAGAAGGGTTCTTCAGGAGTCATTTTATTCAATATTCTATGTGGACTTCTATTATGAACATAAACAACTGTCATAGTTGCTTCTCCCTCCTAATCCCAGCTTCTTTACAAAAGGCAACGAGCTCTTTGGAGGTGTATTATCCTCCATTATCAGATCTTATTATCTTGATCTTCTTATCTATTAGGTTCTCTACTTCAACCTTGAATTCTTGGAATTTTCTAAATACTTCATCCTTAGTCTTTAACAGATACAGCCATGTCTTTCTTGAGAAATCATCTATGAGCATTACATAGTAAAGAGATCCTCCTAGAGACTTCATTGGCATAGGTCCACACACATATGAATGTATTAGGTCTAATATCCCTTTGGATCTATTCTCACTTCTTGGGAAAGTTTTCTTAATGTTGTTACAGAAATATTCCCCTGCGGATAGGTGAACTTTCCCTTGGATTATTGACCCATATACCAAGACAGAAATAATAATTAGGACACTACCATTCCTATAAACTTGTTTTTCTTATCGAAAAAGAGAGGAGAAGGTAAAGTAAGATATACTCTATTTACGACGTTTGTCCCAGTTTCTCCTATCCGCAAACTTGATCCAATTCCTAGCGCAAATCAATACATGTAATGAACAACAAGAAATAAGCAACTTCATTCTAATCTAATGGATTAGGCAAAGCAGATTCATCTATGAAAATCAAATTAAACATAGACAAGCACATGGAACCACATACTTGAAGGAAATAGACCAAGTATATTAAATGAGAACCTCAAAAGGAAACTTACAATCTTCAGATGATGTTGCAGTAACCTCTCCAAGTCCTCCTCATCTAACCCTTGCTCAAAATATCCACAATCAAAATAACAATTCTTTGTTGATTTTCTCCTCCTGTTTCACCATGGGAATGCCTTCATTTATAGGCTTTAAGAGGCTCAACTACCTTGGGTATATTTGGAACTAATTGAGGATATGGCTCCAATAGTTGTGATATATTTCTTAGATGTATCCCTAGAGTTAGATTCGAGCCAAACCAACTCGATCCATCCATAGTTGTCATTAGAAGAAAATGGGATTTCTTCCAAGATTTCCTCAACCAACTCAGTGCTCCCTTAGAATGGGAAACAGAGCGCTACAACACTCCCTTAGAATGAGAAACAGAGTGCTACAATGCTCCCCCTGAGATGGATAAGGAGCGCTAGCGCTCCCTGTGTATGAGCAGGGAAGCACCGATCTTCCAAAAAGTTACCAAGATGAATAATTCCCTAGAAAAACATTTGTTTCGAATGTCAGATGATGAGACTTCTTCTTCTAACATGTTTTAGGGGTTGTAGTAAGTTTTTTCATGGTGTCGTCTGTGATGCGACACTTAGGGAAAGAGAATGTGACACTTGCGACAAAAGTGCAACACTTATGGCACTTGCGACAAAAGTGTGACACTTACAACACTTATGATAATGAAGATGTTACATTGTCGAAGTGAGGAATTTTGATGTGTAACAGATTGCCCCCCAAAGTGTGAAGTCAAAAAATGAATGTTGATGGACGAAACACTTTGTAGATTTGTCAAAGAAAGGGTATGGAATTGGAGAACCTGGTAGAAGCCGCAGACAACCATCAAACTATTGATTTTTCAATATCATAGGATTAAGAATGAAGTTCATTCCATTTTAGCATTTTACTTAAACCGTTAATGTTGCAGCATCCAAGATCACAAGAAGAAGCACCATGCACAAGAACACAAGAAGTATCATGGGAAACCCTTCTCAACAAGGGAAGAAAACCCATCCAAATCCTTTGCTATATTCTTCAAGAGAAATACCTTCACCACCAAGAAAACCTAGCACACAAGAGGGTGTTCAAACCCTAGAATACTAGCGCCCAAGAGAGGTGTGCACTTTTCCCAGGAAGGTGTACTTGCTGAAATTTCCAAACTCACATGAAAGATCTGATTCCTCAATGGGGAATTTACCTCTACTTATACTAACTTGAACCTGTCAACAGAAGTGTTTATTGGCACAACGGGGTCAACCTCACTAGCTTATAATATAATTAATATTAACCAGATTAATTATCTTTTACATTAATTACCAGTCACATTAAGGTGGGGCTTACCTGCACCCTTTACATTACAATTAGGGTTCCAGGAGGGTCTGACTCTTGAACAATATAGAAAAGGACATTATACACCCACTAGTACTCATCCACTAGGGGCACATCCATAGGGATGTCCATATCTCTGTCTCACTACATTACACAGAAGAACCACGTATTCACTAGTGCTCAACCACTAGGATCAAGTTCACTTGTGCTCATCCACAGGCACATCCACTCAATAGATCTTCTTTCCCATTGCATTACACAAGAGAGTCATTTGGAGTTTATCGTCAAATTTACTGCTCAGAGGAGGCTAATACGTCATCTTCATTTAAGTTCTCATGACGATGCACCCAGCACTGTGGGATTTGACACGTTCACCTTGTACACATCCACAGGCACGTCCAACTCTACAGATCACCTTTCTCATTGCGTTACACAGGAGAATCATCTGGAGTTATTCTCAACTCTCTGTATGGAGGAGGTCATATCTACGTTCCAGCTCTATCTCAAATAGGAACCACACACCCTCTTCAGGGGATTTCTCTCATGTTTGTAAGCTAGAGAATATCTCACATAGTTACAATGATCCAAATCTCACATTTTTGTAAGATGGAGAATGTCTCACATAGATACAATCATCAACACTCCCTCTTAGCTAGGGAGGCATTCTTCATCATGCCAAGTCTCACACGGATTTCCTTTGAATTTTTTCTTGGATGGAGTCATCAACACTCCCTCTCAACTAAGGAGGCATTCTTCACCAAGTTAGTTTGGTGAAGATGTATGCAATATGCTCATGTGTAGGAAGGTACTTCATGTGTATGATTTTCCTCTGCATCATATCTCTGATATAAGGATATTTCATCTCATTGTGTTTCGATCCATAAGGAAACACTGAATTCTCAAGGATATTTACACGCAGCTCTTGGTTATCATCATAGGATCCATCTCATGGTCAAGTAAATCTGTCAAAATCTTGTGAAGCCACATTTCTTCCCACACTTGATTTTATATACTCTTCCTCCGTGGTACTCAAGGCCACAGAGTTTTGTTTCTTGTTGCATCAGGAAACCATGGAAAACTTCACAGTAGAACATCAACTGGATGTTCTCTTCCAGTCCATTATACTTTCTGCTCAATCTGAATCGGCATATCTTGCAAACTCAAGTTCACACTGGAGGCATTTAGGCCATATCCAATTGTTCCTCGTATATATCTTAATACATGTTTTGTTGTTGTCTAGTGAGTTTGTCTCGGTTGACTCATGAAATGATTAAGCACATTCACTGCATGGCATGAATCAAGTCTGGTGTTAACCAGATACATCAGTGATCCAATCAATTGTGGATCGGTCTCGTCTGAATCATCATCAATCTTCTTCTTTAAATCCATCACAGTGGATTTTGCATTCTGTCATACTTGAACTTATTTAATGTTTTCACTGTATATTTTCCTTGACTTGGGAAAATCTCATCGGTCCTATGTCATACTTCTTGTCCCAAGAAGTAGTGCATCATACTCAGTTCCTTCATCTCGAATTCAAAAGTCAAGGATTACTTGTATCCAACAACAATGCTTTCTGAATAAGTCATAAAAATCAAGCTCTCGTCACCAACATTGTAATGATATAGGTTTGGATCAACAACACTCTTGTTGAAATCCAAACTCATCAATAATTTATCTATCTGATATAGTTTCCAACTCATGGATGGTAGTACGGATGGAAGTGTATCGGGTTTACTGGATCAGGTGTCTCATCATAGAAAAATCTCTTTGTTTGTGAGAAACCTTTGGCTATAGATCTCGTTTTGTATTTCTCAACACTTCCATCAACTGCATGCTTGATCTTATGGATCCAATTGAAAGTTACCACAGACTTCCCTTCTAGTCCCTGAATAATATCGTATGCGTCATTCTTTAATATATATTGGTATCTTCTATTATGGCATCTTTTCATACATGTTCTCATGTTGCTCCTCTAAGACAAGGAGGCTCGTCATCAATGAAGTGGCTCATGACTGAAGGATAGCTCGAAAATATCTTTTGCTTTCTCGGAATGTGCCTTGAGAGGCTTGTATGTTTTTCTGCCTCTTGCAGAGTGAGTCTAGGTAGGCCTTTTATGCCCTACTGCAATATCTCTGAACATATCAACTGGAGCAACTGGATCAACTGGAATAATGTTTGTCTCCCTCTGAACTGTTGAAGGGGGAGAAGGTATTGTCTTACTATTAATCTCCATCTAAGATTCTCTGTATCTTTGAAAGACTATCTCTTCTTCAAGGACAACGTCTCTGCTTGTCTCAATATGTCTCTGACCAAGGATGTCGATCTGGAATGTCTTTGAAGATTCATTGTATCCTTTCTTTCTAAAGGATCTATCTTGGACTTCTTCTCTTTGGGTACATGAAAATACACCGGGCACCTAAATAACCTGAAGTGTTCAATCTCATGCTTCATTCCGGTGAAGACTTCTTCGGGAGTTATGTTTTTCAAAGTCTGGTGAAGACTCTCATTCTGAATATATATTGGGTCATGCATGCTTATGCCCATAGAATCGTAGAAAGATTATGATCATGTGAAGTATTGCATTGGTTTCCCCAATTATGGTTCTATTCTTCCTCTTTCTCAAATAGTTTCAACTCCCTCTGAGTCAAGTGGCTCCCTTTGAAGCATAACCATCTTCCTTTGATCTTAACATGTATGTAACAAGAAAACAAGAGGAACCAAAACAAAAATATCTCCTAAAGGAGAATAATGAGTGCATCTCTAAAATTAAAACAATTTAAGGATTGTTGTCATAGCTACAACACCTACTTGTAATGTAGCAAACTTTAGAAATATAGGTTAGAGGAACGCACTGAGATCGCTCTGGATCCATGACTTCAGCAAAAGGTTCCTTCCTCCTACAATTTCCCTCATGAAAACGATACAAATAATATATATATATATATATATATATATATATATATATATATATATATATATACAAGTGCATACATGAGGGTGTTGATATGATTTCTCCAATGGCTCCTGGATGATCTTTGTCCTCTTGACATTTTCATGAAGGAGGTATGTCACAGTGACACTTTTTTGTATCACCCACAACAAGTCTTCCTTTTAAGTCTTGTCTTCCAGAAACTTGAAGTTGCTTGATCCATCAAGCTTAACTTCCATCATAGTTTTGTTCATCAAAATTTTAGATTTTTCACAACCCTTTGTCAACTGGGTTAGAAAACCTAACAGCTAGGCTAGGCTAGCACTTGTAGGTTTTGTTGGGCTTATGACTACCAATAATAATCCTTTGAAAGATGTGAGAACACTAGTGAGCTAAAGAGCTCCTTCAATGAGTTGCAGAAACCCTAATACTGAAATTTATGCAGAAATTAGTGAAACCCTAGGGCCAAAAAATCAAAATGCTCGGAAATGCAATCTGAAGCTTGTTGGAAGTGTGTTGAAGGAGACCGTACACTCTTATGCCAAAATTATCCCCAACATCCAAGTATTAAGGGATGAAACTGAGAAAGAAGGAGGGTCGTACAAAATTTCTCGAAACCCTAGGAGGGTCGTACGGTTCTGCAAAAAGAGGACGGTTTGCCTTGAATTTTTGTGCAATGGGTTCTTCAGGACCTATACTCTCATACCATGTTGATTTTTCAATAACCTAGTCTTAATCATGAAGTTCATTCCATTTTAACATTTTACTTAAACCATTAATGTTGCAGCAACCAAGATCACAAGAAGCACCATGCACAAGAACACAAGAAGTATCCTGGGAAACCCTTCTCAACAAGGGAATAAAACCCAGCCAAATCCTTTGTTGTATTCTTCAAGAGAAGGAAATTCACCACCAAGAAAACCTAACACACAAGAGGGTGCTCAAACCCTAGAAGACTAGAGCCTAAGAGAGGTGTGCACTTTTCCCAAGAAGGTGTACTTGCTGAAATTTCCAAACTCACATGAAAGATATGATTCCTCAATGGGGAATTTACCTTACTAACATGAACCTGTCAACAGAAGTTTCTATTGGCACAACAGGGCCGACCTCACTAGCTTATAATATAATTAATATTAACCAGATTAATTATCTTTTACATTAATTACCAGTCACATTAAGGTGGGGCTAACCTATACCCTTTACATTACAATTAGGGTTGCAGGCAGGTCTGACTCTTGAACAATATAGTAAGGGATATTATACACCCACTAGTGTTCATCCACTAGGGGCACATCCATAGGGATGTCCATATCTCTGTCTCACTGTATTACACAGAAGAACCACTTCTTCACTAGTGCTCAACCACTAGGATCATGTTCACCTGTGCTCGTCCACTGACACGTCCACTCAACAGATCTTCTTTCCCACTACATTACACAGGAGAGTAATCTGGAGTTTCTCGTCAACTCTTCTGCTCAGAGGAGGCTAATACATCATCTTCATTTATGTTCTCATGACGATGCACCCGGCACTTTGGGATTTCACACTTTCACCTTGTACTCAACTACAGGAACGTCCAACTCTGTAGATCACCTTTCTCACTGCGTTACACATGAAAATCATCTGGAGTTCTTCTCAACTCTTTGTATGGAGGTCATCTCTACATTCCATCTTTGTCTCAGATAGGAACCACACACCCTCTTTGGGGGCTTTCTCTCAGGTTTGTAAGCTGGAGAATATCTCACATAGCTGCAATGATCCACATCTCACAGGTTTGTAAGCTGAAGAATGTCTCACATAGCTACAATCATCAACACAAAAAATATTAATATGTGTTCCATTCTCTAGGCAGGTGCTGGGCTCCAATCTACTCATGTAAACTATAGTGTATTTGATTGTCAATCCGGTGTTTGTAAGACTTAGAGAAACATCCAAAATGTATGGACTTAGAGATAAATTTAGTTCTTTAAATGGAAATAATTCAAAATCTAATCTAAGTGTTGAGTATGAAAGAAATTCTAAGCTTCTTTACAGAAGGTGTATTCATAGATCTCTTACCATTAATCAGCAAGCTAAAGTAAAATCATTCAACCAATATTAAGCATTCAAATCAGTAAGAATTCAAACTAGTTTAGAGGCTTGTAAATGTCAGAAAGACTAAACCCTTTTACAAGAGATGCATTCTTTGCTTTCCCACATTCATCAACAACATAACTAATTTTGAAAACGCAGCAGCATTACCTACAGCAAAATGTAAACTGAACTAAATCTCATACCAAAATTTACTTGAAAAGAATGAAAAAGGAGAACTGTACTAGCTTGGCAAAGGGGGCCCTCCAATGATTCACTTGTACACCTAGAGTTGTCTCAGTTAAGAAGTAACTTCCAGCAGAATTCACATAATCATCTCATAAACATCATCAAGAAAAAAACACCAAACTGATCTCAAGACTACAAATTCAGAGTTTTCTTCATTAACATCAAATATCATACTAGTCCATGTCTTGAAGTATTTATACAAGAAGGTTGAAACTGAAAATGCTAAGAAGTCTCCTAAGATGATGATCAGATCCATAAAATATGCTAGGAAGGTCGAAGACCCCCTTCAGATCCATAAAATATGCACAAATCCCAAGAAAATCTAAAACTGTCCATGATTTTCTGCTAAAACAGGGTATTTTCTGTTGAAGTGGCCATGTTTGACCAGCATTGACCAGGCACCTAGAAAGCTCAGATCTCGAACGTGATAGGTATTCATCCATCCTTGTACATCAAGGATCATGACACATGTCTCTGATTTCGCCCAGTTGTCATGAAAGTACACAAACCTTGGAGCAATTACGGGATTTAGTCAAATCCTGTAATTTCTGATAAATTTTTAATTTTAATGCTAAAAATTCAAAAATTCAATTCTTAAACTAAGGAATGATAAATGTACCTTGCATAGGTTGTTTTATGGAAAATATGGAATAAAATGAAGGAAAAATTGATGGTTTTGGAGACAAAAGTATGGTTTTGGAGACAAAAGTATGGTTTTGTGGAGTGAAAGGAAGCATAAAAATGTACTCAATAGCAAGCATACCTATGCTCGGAATAAAAATGACTCAAAGTATGGCCACCAATAAATACACTGCAGATCCATGATGATATTAACGAAGGAGATGACCACTAGAGATACAATGTGGATTCATTTCTCTATGACCTGACTTGATCTCAGCCACGAAAGAATACACAATGGAGCTACGATGTGATAAGAACATAGCCACAAACCAATACAAAGTGGATCTATGTTAAAACATGTATATCAGTCGGATAGTCGTCATTGCAACCTAAGTAAAGTGTATATGTAGATGAATACTCAACCTAGAGTCTTTGTCCCAATCCTATAACAGTACGATTATGTCCATGTGAATAGATGATTTGATGTCAAACATGACAGAAACCACTTGATTACCAGTCATTGAGGTATACCGTTAACAAGTATGAGATAAATCACCATTGATGTTGATGATTTTAAAGGTAATTTAAAGTACAATCCAACAAATGTGAAAAATGAGTTGAAGTCGACCATTCATGGAATCAGTCGTCCAGGGATCATTGATGAATACCCATTACCAAATGTGAGGAGGCTTGTCATTGAGGCATGCAGGTCCCAAGGTACTGACGTGTTCCGAAGTCTATTTCCCAGATAATTTGTTGAAGTCGAAAGGAAAAGACTCGACGAAGGAGGGCATTGATGTATCCCCCATCAATCGACACAAAACTCGTCACATGAAGGTGATAAGATATAGTAGATGAAAATGGACTGACACGGGTATAGAAACTGGTAACTTTGTGGATGGTTAACTTTTGAGGTGGAGAATTCCCTTGAACACTAAGGCACGATGTAAGAATTGGTAGCATAGACTCAAAGTGGACCAAAACATAATGCAACGAGTGTTGAGACATTCTTTGGATGGGTCAAAGAAGTAGAAAGACTCATAGGATTGGTTTAGTGCGGAGGCATAATGGATTATCCAAGTGTACGGTAAAAGTGAAAACAAGTGTCGTGTTCAAGGGCGACTACAAGAGCTGCCTGAAAATTTTTCAAGAAACTTGACCCACTTCCTTCAATTTTTTTCCCCCATCCAAATAGATGAGTATCTCTTTTTTATTTAACGAAATCAAGGAGGATAACACATGCTCGATATAACTCACCTTCGGTAAGTTCCTCTACCTGTATTTAACGAACTGGAAGAAGTAAGAGTTCATCCCCTGATGGGCCCTTCAGTGCGTAATTTTGCAAGTCCATAGAAAGAAAACTCGGTTGTTTTTCATGTTTAGGGAGTTTGAAAATAACTTAAATAAGACTCTGGAGTTGTTCTTTTTCGTGATTTTAGTCTCTGAGGTCCGAAAAAGTATAAAACGATACGACGAAGAACTCTTCTAGTCGAGATTGACTAGAGTGTTCATTTTTTCGTAGTTAGTCTATTGGGACCGAAAAAGTGATAACCCACCGCCCAACATATGTCTCTTCATATTTTAATGAGCGCGAAGTATGACGAAGTTTGCTCAATAGCATCACAAGGTCATCAAAAATCTTTACTTCGTAAATTCCTAAATACTCAAGTTGTTCTGGGCAAAAAATGTTAGGAGTTTCTTTAAAAACTCGAAAATAAACTTTATAAATGTGAAAAGGGGTGTAAATGACTTAATTTGGACATATTAAAAATCAATTGGGGCAAAAAAAAGTCATTATCACCTTTTGTTTTACTATTCTCCTTTTTCTTTGAGTTTTTTTCCCTTTTGGAGTGATTTTCAGGCGTTGATTGCGAGAGCTAGAGGCAACCATTTGTGATTTCGTCCAGATCAAGTTGGTTCTCTAGCCTTTCTCATTCATTTGCATGTTGTTTTATCTAATTTCAACGTTTAATTTATGAGCTTGGGCTCCCTGGAAAACCCTAGAGCGTCGAACAGAATCGACGCTCCCTTAAGTAATCGAGGGGAGCATCGATCGAGATTTCAACGCCCCGATATGTTTGCTTGGGGAGTGCTAGTGCTCTATTCTTTCCTTCCAAGGAGCGTTGGGCGCAAAAGTTTAAAAAAAATGGTTTTTTAGGCTGTAAAAAGGATATTCTTTTCTTTGAAAACTTAGCTAATGTGATTCTTTCGTGAATTTGCAGGTTTGCACATAGTCAATCATAATTGAATGGAAGGAACTAGAACATGAATTCGATGATATGGCTTCCTTACAAGACCCTCAAGCGAGAGGATCTCTACAAAATTGTGGCTTGCTAAAGTACTTCAAGCTACAAAATATGAGAAAAGAAGTCCTTTTACTAGAGTATCTAATCAAATTATGGGATAACGACAAGAAAGTGTTCTGGATAGGATTGCACATGCTTGATATCGACATGGGCGACGTGTATTTCCTAACAGGGCTCTCGAGGAGGGGAGAACCTATTTTTTTATCTCGACATCGGTCTACTCCATGGCCGACAGAGGCATATGTTGCCCAATATTGTGTATCGGGCTCTCGCTTGGTAGGAGGGAGGATTGTCATTAAAGATGGGATGCACCTATCTCTATGATCCATTCTCTTCGCTATCACAAAACTAGTAAGAAGTAGCAGTGCTCACCTTACTTCTAAGTCTCAGATATCATATGTTATTCAGTGCTTGGAGCCTAGGATTTTTAACTGGAGTGTGGGGTTTTTAAGGAATATCAAAGAGCAGATATCTAAGTGTCGAACAGACAGGTAGAAACAATTTGGGTACAGATCTTTCTTAGTTTAATTTTTCCTAGAGTGAGTTCCACATATGCAACCATAGGTTACATTGATAGCACGCCCCGTGACCGAGCCCCATATCGAGCGATGGACGAGTCTTTCACCTAGGTTGGGAAATGAACCCTCAGCCTTTCGTTTTACTATTGACTTATTTGCATGGTGGAGGAGACAGCTTGTGGTTATATAGGATTTCCCGTATGTTGGGGTTGACTTTAGGGATAGTGCAGATTTAGTGTTTCCTAGGGAGACACGGTGGGATGCATCAGGTACGAAAGATCATAACCTTGTAACAATATTTCTTGTTTTTATATGGTTTTTTTTGTACGATGAGGGATTTAAGTCATTTGTTTTCATCATGCATATAGAGGAGCATCATGTCCGGCAGAGATTCCAGCACTAGGACGTCGTGGAGATGCTCAAATAGTAGCAGAAGTTGACGTCAGAGTAGGAGGACTCTGAGAGGTGGAGAGGAACCTTCATTGTTTTACCATGGGAGTTCCTTCCATGAGGATACGAGATGTACCCTTACATATTTAGAGACATACAATTGGGGTACTTGAAGGTCTTAGTCATTTGCTACGACAAGTGGCGAGAGCAGATGTGTGCCATGCTGAGCACAATGTGGAGCAAGGAGACGAGTAGAGTCTCTGGACACTTTTAGTCTTTTATGATGATTATATGGGCATAAAGGCCCACGTTTTTCCCTACTATGTACTTTTTGGACGATGTATTTTGACAAAAATTTTGCTATTTGCACTCAAGCTTATATATATGAGTTTTGTGGTGGCTACTTATATTACATGTTTTTTTATGTGATGTTTTTTATTTACATGCTTCATGTCCCAAATGTTTATTTGTGTGCAATATATCAATCTAATATATAATTTGCTAACGAATCTATAGTTGTATTAAGTTCTCTCGATATATGTCTATATTCTAGAAATTCAAAAGATCTTTTGAGACGGCAAACCCTTAGATGGAGACGTAGCAAAACTGGATTATGAACAGTGTATTCACAGTTTAGTTGATGGACCATGAGTTGAGAATCAAGGTTGATAATCAATTGAGATATACCTACAAAAGAAGCCTCAATTAAAATTTCAATGACAACATGATATTCTGCAACATTATTGGTTGCAGATCTGAGGCAAATTCTTCATGAACTCACTAACTCGCCAGACTGGTAAATGACCCAAGCTACAGAAGCGATATTCTGGGTATGTCGACTAGCACCATCCGCAAACCCGAAATAGATGGGAAATGATAATGATATCTGCGCATTCAAGTACAAAGAAAAGTATAAGTAGTTTTTAAATAATGGGGCAAAACTCATGCACGCAAAAGTAAAGACACACCAAACCAAAAACATATAGTACAATAATGTACAAAGAACACTTTCAAGATATTCTATGCATAGTACTTCTTTAGGTAAAACCCATTTCGGGGCTCATCGAGAGATAATCCAGCGTAATCCACTAACTCGTAGGCGTCTCTTTGTAACACGCATTTTACGATGTATGGCATTTGCCACATGGGTTCTAACTTTCCTTCCCCAAGTTTGTCATGATCTTGATCATAGACCAAGACCAGATCTCCTTCTGTGAAAGTGTGAGGTTGGACAGACTTATCATATCAAGTCTTGATGTGTTTTTTATATGTCTCATTGATGAGAGCAACATCGCGACGAGTTTCATCCATCTTCATTAGATATAAAAATCGTTCTTCTTCAACAGAAGTATGGGGTGGGAGTTCTACATTGAATTTCAAAGAGGGAATCTCACATTCGATCATTGATACTACTTCTAACCCGTATACCAACTGGAAGGGTGTAAATCTAGTGGTGGTTTTAACTGAAGTTCGATAAGCCCAGAGTGAAAAGAAGAGATGCAAATGCTAAGAGGTTTTGTTCACTCCCACCATGCATTGAAGCATGGTCTTCAGGACTTTGTTGATGGCTTCAAATTTCCCATTTTCTTGAGGATAGTAAGTGGATGAATTTTCATGGTGAAAACCTAACTTGGTGCGCAATTCACCCATCATATGGTTTTGTAAATGGCATCCATGACCAGTTACAAAAGCTTGTGGGACCCCGAATCAAGCGATGATGTGATTGAACACAAAAAGTGTTGTAGTTCGGCCATCGTTAAGGAATGTAGGCATAGCCTCAGCCCATTTAGTAAAATAATCAACGGCAACGATAGTATAACCGTGCCCCCCGATTGAGGTAGGATTACATTGCATGAAATCGATACCCCATTTTGCAAAGAGGTCGATGGTGGCAATGGGATAAAATGGAGCTGGGTGGGTATGTTCTTTCTTCTTAAAGATATGACAGGGTGGTCATTTTTTAACAACCTCAATGCAATCTTTGAATATGGAAGGCCAAAAATAATCAGCACGTAATATTTTTTGGGTTGTAGCCATCCCATAAAGATGACTGCCACAAGCTCCAAGGTGACAGTCATTTAAAACTTCTTCATCTTCATCATGGGTTAAGCAACGTCGTAAATCAGTATCAATGCAACAGCGGTACAAAGTGCCACCAATGATAAGTAGTGTTTTGAATGGTGTCTAATGCGACGTCGTTCATCATGTGCAACGTCGGGCTGAAAGCATTGGGTCTGGAGATAGAAAAGAATGTCTCCATACCATGGATCGGACGTACTAATGAGGAACAGTGACTCGTCATGAAGGAAATCATTAGGATCAATATTCTCATCAGTCTGGGGAAGATCACATTAATTCTGCAAAAACCAGCGATGTTTTAGCTTTGGATTTGGCAAACTCGAGATCAAATTCTTGGAGAATGGCGATCCATTTCGAATATTTTACCCCAAGTACTTGACAAGTCAAGATGTGGTACATGGGGTTCAAGTCTACAATGACCGTGGTAGTGCATAACATAATATAGTGGCGAAATCTTTGGAAGACAATAATTGTTGCTAATTTTTCAACATGTGAATAACGGAGTTCGAGATCTGAAAGACTCTTACTTAAATAGTAGATCACATGTTCGGAGCCATCATCCTCTTGTACTAACACCATAGCAATAGTGGAAGCAGAAGCAACCAAATAAAAGATGTAATATTTTGCATAGTTGGGTGGATGCAAAAGAGGTGTATTCATTAAAGCATGTTTGAGATCATCAAATGAGCATTGAGAAATTGCATCCCAGATGAAAGGGGCATTTTTCTATAGTAATCTCATGAATCCTTTTGTAATTTCGGCCTAATTGCATATAAAACGGCGGAGAAAGTTTGTCTTCCCTTGCAAACTTTGTAGTTGGGTAAGATTGTTGGGAGAGGGTAAAGCGAGAATGGCTTTGACTTTTAAGGGATCCACCCTAATCCCATCTTTGGATACTACAAAGCCGAGGAGTCTCCCTAATTAAACAGAGAAAATTCATTCATGGGGGTTCAAACGTATGTTGTAAAACCTACATCTAAGAAAGATTGCCCTTAGATGGTCAATATGATCTCGTCAATGAGCCGAGTGAGCTGGCAAGTCATCAAGATAAGGCTCAATGATATGTTTGATGTCGTGTAACGCATACGACATAGCCCGTTGAAATGTGGCTCCAGCATTTTTAAGGTCAAAAGGTAATTTCCGATAGGCGAAATTCCCCCATGGGCAGATGAAGGCGGTTTTGTGTTGATCAGTCGGTAAAATGTCGATCTAGTTATATCCAGAAAATGACACTTCCGACGCAATTATCGATAATTTGGTCGATAAAGGGTGTAGGGTAATTCTCCTTCAGACAAGCCTTATTTAGATCTCGATAATCGACACAAACATGAATTGTCCCTTGTTTCTTGGTGACCGGAACAATGTTGGAAACTCATTCAGTCAGAGGGATGAGATAAATAAAACTAGATTTTAATAATTTTTCTACTTCTGCCTTGATTGCCGCAATTTTTTTGGCATGAACCGGGTGAAGTTTCTGTCTCGCAAGTTTGACTCCTGGGTAAGTTTTGATTTCATGCACAACGATCGAAGGATCGATCCCAAGCATTTCTTCATAGCTCCAAGCGAAGATGTCGCGAAATTATTTAAACAAGGTGGTACAAGTTTCAACCTCTTTAGTTGAACAATTGGCGCCTAGTTGTATGTTTTCCACAATACCTTCTTTTATGGATATGTTAACACTAATTGTTTGAGAGATATTTCTTAAATTCGCCTCAGAGATGGTATCCTAAGTAAGTATCGGAGATTGGGGAGAGTCAACAATATTAGTAGGAAAGATAGAGGAAATATATTTCTCAATCTCATCCAAAGTGGGAAGAAATGACGAACAATGGTGGTTGTCATCCCATGGTGCCTCCTTGATACTAAGCATTTCCCTAATAGATTCATCTGATGGAAAAATATGTAGGATGTAATTGAAAGTGGAGGATAGGGAATATAACCAGGATGGTAGAGAATATGAAGTAGACGCGAGCAGATGTTGGTCGTCCAGTGAAGGAGAGGCAGACTGAATGGCGTTGTATTCAGCCTCTACAGGACTAAGTGGCATAGTGACACCTAGTGTATCGAACTCTAAGGGACTAGGTACGATCCAAGAATCAAATGATTTGAGGGATTGATGTACCATAGTCGAAATCATATTAATCGTTGTGATGTGTTGCGTGGTTGGAGGAACAAGTGTAGGGAAAGTACCCATAAGCAAAGAATAATTGATGATACCTACCCCAACACTTTCATAAGTAGTCTTTGAGTCTCCCAAAAATGGAATATTGTTGGTTGTTTGAGTGCGAGCATCAAGGGTGCAGTAATCTAACTAATCGATGGTCACAATTTTACCTTGATGAGGGAATTGGACACATCAAAAAATTGATGAAGCAACAACAGTCATAGCATAGAACCAATTTCTTCCTAGCAATAAGTTATAATCAAGGGGAGCATCGACTACTTCAACATCGACGGAAACAGTTTTTTCTCCCAGTTGAACGACTAAGGATTGTAATAATCCATGAGGTCGGAAACCTCTTCCACCAAGTGCTCATAACATTGTGGGAGATTGATTAAGACCAGGTGATTTAAGGCCTTTCTAGTAAGCTAAGGACATGACATATGTTGATTCTCCCTCATCCAAGATCGTGCGATCAATATGTTGATTATGGACAACAACATCGATTTGGCAAGTTGGTGAGAGAGTTGTGATTTAAAATTATCCAGATTGAATGTGATATTATTGGATGACTCGGGATCTATAGCTCTAATGGCTGCCAAGAAAGTTCTATGTTGGTTAGGGCAGTGTTGTAGAACTTCGAGAACTAATATAGCACAAGTTGCTTGGGCCAAATCTTCAACAATGTTGTAGTTTTGAGCGGCACGAGAATTAGAATTAAAGGTCGACTTTCTGATTGTGCTCTTGGGTGGGAGTAGGATAGAGTCAAAACTTGGTTTCTCAATCTGGAGAGGTCCAGATGGAGGAGTAGCTGAAGTGGACAGTGGATCCAGTACAGTCCCATTAGTTACATTTTCCTTACCGGGTTTACTTGGTGTTGTGTCATATGTCGTAGTGTGAGTGGTCAAATCTACCCCATTAAACATATAAATGTGTGCACTCGATGAAGCATCCTCGTTAGGAAGATGACCTGGGTTACTTCATGTTGGAAGTGCAGGATTTTGTGCAACCAGTGACTGATGTTGTGGAAAAGGATGTGTCAATACAACGGGTTGATAATTTCCTTTAAAAAGTTTAGCAACTTCGTCCCGATGGGGACAATCTCGTGTGTAGTGATCTTCAGCACAAATGAAACATGGAAATTTTGGTTTGCGCTATGGTTTCTTTTCAGTAGCAGGTGGTTGTGCTTGTGTTTTTGGATTTTCATTTTGATTATTGTTTTTCTTGGGTTTATTTTTAGTTTTCTTTTTCCCCTTGATTGTTGTGGAGAAGCAGATTGGGTTGCATTCACTTCAGATACTTGAGTTGGGGTGGAGTTTGATGAGAGTGGAGTCAGCATGGTAGCTGGGGCGATGATTGAATGATTGGTTGTGTTGGTCGATTGTGAACCGGACTGGGTTTTGACAGAACCGATAACTCCATCCGAATGAGCAGTGGGGGATGGTTTTGATGGATCGGTTCATGTACGGGGAGCGTTTGGGATCAATTCATACAATGTACCGGATTGGGAATAAACCAAATCTAAATACTAGGCACGAGCAATGGCTTCCTCTTCTATGACTACACCACCCATGGTTACATCTCAAGCAATAGGAGGTAATAGAGATTTGGTGAACCACTCAGCCAGCAATTGGTCTGGAATGGTTACTTTGATCAACCGTCCTCGTCGTCTCCATTCATGAATATGATCAGAAATATGTACAAAGTTAGTATGATGAAGGAAGGTCAAAATTTTTGTGTCAGTTTCATAGCGGATAGGCAATTGGAAGTGGGTGAGGAAATCCATGGCAAGTGAATTAAAATCTTGAAAAGTTCTACGTTGTAACTCAATGTACCATTTAGTCGTTGAACCTGTAAGTGTACGCTGGAAAAAATGTAAAGGATAGAATCATCCATCAGAGAGTTTGATGAACACCACAAATGAAAAGTCATGATGTGATTATTAGGGTCTTCACCAGGTTTGTCATCGAATTTTGGAATATCAGAAAGTAATTTGGCAGGAATGACTGGCCAAAAAGGGGAGTGTAATATGGAATCATTTGTTAATCTCGGCAAATCTAGTAGATCTAAAGTGGCTAAGAACGGTAATTGTCGATTGGCTTGAGGATAATATTGGTGTGGCATAGAAACACCAGTAGGATCGTAAATTGGTTGTGGTGGATAGTTGTATCCAGCAGGTCCTCCCATATGCTGTTGATTTTGACCAGCAAAAGTAGGATTCATTTGTTGAGGGATTTGCATAAAAGGAGAAGGGAAACCCATTTTTCCCTGGGGGGGATAACCATTGTAAACCAGGGGAGGATAGTTTTCCCTTGAGGAGGGTAACTAGATTGACCTTGAGGAGGGTAAGGAATTTTCCCTTGGAGAGAAAAAGATGGTTGACCTTGAGGACCCCAAGTGGGATTCGGGACTCCTGGGAAGGGTTGTCCAGAATGTAATCCAGAAGGATTGGAATTTAAGGTTCCTCCCTGCGGGTTGGGGTTTGATAATTCTCCTTGATGTGGCTGATGAAAAAGTCGTCCTTGGGGTGGTCCCTAGGATTGTGACAGGTTTCTGATAAACGAAGGGTTGAATTTTCCCCTTGTCATCAGTTGTGTAGCAACTGGTATTTGATTGGTAAAAGGGAGTTGCCCCCCAGTCGAAATTTGTGCACAGAAGGACGATTGCCTCCCAGTAGGGATTTTTACATTGAACGAGGCTTGCCCCCTAGTAGGGATTTGTCCCACAGTTGGGTTTTATTGTATGGAATAGTTTTGCATCCTTTAATGTGAAGGTGTCCCGACGGGGTTTTCTAGAGTATATAAAGTCATTTCTTGAAGAGGGATGGTAGGTGTAACCGTCAGGGTACTTTGAAAATGACCAAGTAACACGACTCATGTTTCACTTTTAACTTGTCCTGAAGTGGTAGCGATATTGATCGTTTGTCCGACGGGATGGTCAATAGGCTAACATGATGGTCATGCATCTACACCGATGGTGGTAGATGTATGTGGAGGGTCAAAGAGTGGTCGGCCAAAATTAAATTTTACATAAAGATCCTAACCTGATGGAGTTCTCCATATAGGATGAATAGGAGTTTGTTGTAGATCTAACATTTCAGTAGAACGAACAGGGGTAGTGTATTCTTCATTGGAAGTTGGTTGTCGTGGTTCTATGTCTAGTTGATCGTATGGCCTTGACGTTAGGCTAGGGTGATCTTCTACTACGATGTTACCCGAGGAGTCTAATCGGATAAGGAGTGGGTCGTAAGGAATTTCCAAAGTCGGGTTTGCAGGAAGGGTGGGACCTTCCTGAACTGCAATTAAATCTCTCTCTGGATTTTTTATCAAAGGAGTGACGACACTCCTAGTGTCCAAATAGTTTTTGGCCTCTTCACGGTAAGTGTCTTCAGGTGAGTTAGGAGGTATGGGTTTGTAGCCTTCTGGAGGAAACCCTTGCATCCTAAGTGATCTACAAAGACCTTTATCGGCCACAATACCAATTTTAAGGACAACTAAAGTAAACGAACAACATTCGCTAAAACAATCTAGAAAACCAACAAGCAAAAAAAAAATAACTTCTCTTAATGAATGTACTAGTTGGTGATGAAATCCAACATCGGGTGATCAAAGTTATAAGGAGATAAGATTTGAGCAGGTGGACCAGTTACGTTGGTGGCCTGCTTAACAAACTTACGCCTTGGTGCAAGTTCCCTCACAGTTTTACCCGTGGGCTACCCTCCAAGGAGCCCGAGTGAGTTTGACCAACGTATGTTCCAGGTATAGCGAAGACTTTCCTTCACCGTCACCTCATGTAAGGACCCTAAAGATTATGGCCACTAAGGATATCAACTCCCAGTCAGCCTCTGGGCGGGTATAGTCGACAATCGAGTCTGAACGTATGGGCATGATACCAAGTCTGAAATTCCTCAAGAGAACTGAAGACAAATGGACCGGTAAACCCCAGAGGACCCTGAACGGATTCGAAATTCACGAAGCTCCGAGACCAAATGAAAACAATCGATCATCAAGAAGAACCCCCAATATATGATCGTACTACTGCGATTAGTTAAGCCTCGGAGGGATAATCTTCGTTGTTCTCTCGCATGCGAACTCGTGTTTAACCCTTGTGTAAGAGGGGGATCTCAGCTATGCTTATACGAAGGTTGGATTCTCTCTCCCTATCACAAGATTCTGAGTTTGTTTTAAACACTTTGGAGAGCTATTCTCACAACATATTCCAAATCTCTAGTCCTAGTCTATTGTTGGTGTAAAGATAAAAAATAAAAAAATAAAAGTTTCTAGTTCAATTTTAATTAGCATTTATTTTTTTGGGGTGTAAAGATCCCGACCTGATGGAGTTCTCCATATAGCATGAACAAGAGTTTTTTGTAGATCTGCCATTTAAGTAGAACGAACAAGGGTAGTTTATTCTTCATTGAAAGTTGGTTGTCATGGTTCCATGTCTAGTTGACCGTATGGCCTTGATGGTAGGCTAGGGTGATCTTCTACTACGATGTTACCCGAGGAGTCTACTCGGATAAGGAGTGGGTCGTAAGGAATTTCCAAAGTCGGGTTTGCAGGAAGGGTGGGACCTTCCTGAACCGCAACTAAAGCTCTCTCTTGTTTTTTTTATCAAAGGAGTGACGGCACTCCCAGCGTCCGAATAGTTTTTGACCTCTTCACAGTAAGTGTCCTTAGGTGAGTTAGGAGGTATGGGTTCGTAGCCTTCTGGAGGAAACCCTTGCATCCTACGTGATCTATAAAGACCTTTATTGGCCACAATACTAATTTTAAGGACAACTATAGTAAACGAACAACATTCGCTAAAACAATCTAGAAAACCAACAAGCAAAAAAAAATAAAAATCTCTCAATGAACGTACTAGTTGGTGATGAAATCCAACATCATGTGATCAAAGTGAGAAGGGGCTAAGATTTGAGTGGGTGGACCAATTACGTTGGTGGCATGCTTAACAAACTTACAACTTGGTGCAAGTTCCCTCACAGTTTTACCCGTGGGTTACACTCCAAGGAGCCTGAGTGAGTTTGACCAACGTCTGTTCCAGGTACAGTGAAGACTTTCCTTCATTGTCACCTCATGTAAGGACCCTAAAGATTATGGCCACTAAGGATACCAATTCCCAGTTAGCCTCTAGGCGGGTACAGTCGACAATAGAGTCTGAATGTATGGGCATGATACCAAGTCCGAAATTCCTCAAGAGAACTGAAGACAAATGGACCGGTAAACCCCAAAGGACCCTGAATGGAATTCGAAATTCACGAAGCTCCGAGACCAAATGAAAACAAGTGATCCTCAAGAAGAACCCCCAATATATGATCATACTACTGCGATTGGTTAAGCCTCGGAGGGATAATCTTTGTTGCTCTCCCGCATGCAACCTCGTGTTTAACCCCTGTGTAAGAGGGGGATCCCAACTATGCTTATACAAAGGTTGGATTCTCTCTCCCTATCACAAGATTCTGATTTTTTTTTAAACGCTTTGGAGAGTTATTCTCACAGCATATTCCAAATCTCTAGTCCTAGTCTATTGTTGGTGTAAAGATAAAAAAATAAAATAAAAAAGTTTCTAGTTCAATTTTAATTAGCATTTCTTTTTTTTGGGTGTAAAGATTCTGACCTGATGGAGTTCTCCATATAGGATGAATGAGAGTTTGTTGTATATCTACCATTTCAGTAGAACGAACAGGGGTAGTGTATTCTTCATTGGAAGTTGGTTGTCGTGGTTCCATGTCTAATTGATCGTATGGCCTTGACGGTAGGTTAGGGTGATATTCTACTACGATGTTACCCGAGGAGTGTACTCGGATAAGGAGTGGGTCGTAAGGAATTTCCAAATTCGGGTTTACAGGAAGGGTGGGCCCTTCCTGAACCGCAACTAAATCTCTCTCGGGATTTTTTATCAAAGGAGTGACGACACTCCTAGCGTCTGAATAGTTTTCGACCTCTTCACGGTAAGTGTCTTTAGGTGAGTTTGGAGGTATGGGTTTGTAGCGTTCTAGAGGCAACCCCTGCATCCTACGTGATCTACGAAGACCTTTATTGGCCACAATACCAATTTTAAGGACAACTAAAGTAAACAAATAGCATTTTCTAAAAAAATCTAGAAAATCAACAAGAAAAAAAAAATAACTTCTCTCCATGAACATACTAGTTGGTGATGAAATCCAACATCGCGTGATCAAATTGAGAAGGGGCTAATATTTGAGCGCGTGGACCAGTTACATTGGTGGCCTGCTTAACAGACTTATGCCTTGGTGCAAGTTCCCTCACAGTTTTACCCGTGAGTTACCCTCCAAGGAGCCCGAGTGAGTTTGACCAACGTTTGTTCCAGGTACAACGAAGACTTTCATTCACTGTCACCTCATGTAAGGACCCTAAAGATTATGGCCACTAAGGATACAAACTCACAGTCAACCTCTGGGCGGGTACAGTTGACAATCGATTCTGAATGTATGGGAATGATACCAAGTCCGAAATTCCTCAAGAGAACCTAAGACAAATGCACTGGTAAACCCCAGAGGACCCTGAACGGATTCGAAACTCACGAAGCTCTGAGACCAAATGAAAAAAATTGATCTTCAAGAAGAACCCCCAATATATGATCGTACTACTGTGATTGGTTAAGCCTCGGAGAGATAATCTTCGTTTCTCTCCCACATGTGACCTCGTGTTTAACCCCTGTGTAAGAGGGGGATCCCAACTATGCTTATACGAAGGTTGGATTCTCTCTCCCTATCACAAAATTCTGAGTGTTTTTTTAATGCTTTGGAGAGTTATTCTCACTGCCTATTCCAAATCTCTAGTTCTCGTCTATTGTTGGTGTAAAGATAAAAATAAATAAAAGTTTCTAGTTCAATTTTAATTAGCATTTCTTTTTTTGGTTGTTTGTTACACAAGGGTGAATGATAATGAAACGGATGGTGTTTGAGACTCGACTGCAGAAGACGGTAAAAAGAATGATATGCAAATTTTCTTTTCAATGAACTTCTAGCTACGGGAAGGATAAGAGTTTATTTTCTTTCGTCAATAACAAACACTCAAGAATGCAAAATTTTATGCTATTTTGTTTTCAAACAAGAAGTTAGACAATTGCCAAATTATAAAGAAAACTTTTCTAATATCCAAACCAATGCATATAAATACTTCTTTGTTTGATTGCGGATGCAAACTAAGATGTTCATTCAATACTTCATTCTTTCACTAATAATGAAAAAAGGTTCACTGCCGTGATAGAAAAAAGTAAGAAGCAAAAAGCATGCAAACAAAGATGCTCTCAACAGTAAACAAGAGAGCGAAAGAAAAACCAGTACCATATTGTTCACTCAAAGAAAAACACTAAGAAACCAAAAGTCATACTTTATATTATTCATGAATCGAGTAAGGGATCAAGGATAAAGAAAACAATAGATCTGTGATCGACGATCTTCCCTGTGAAATCCTCCAATCAATCAGATAATCGAGAAGAGTGGCAAAAAGAAACCAATTTTGAGAGAGAAAGGTCGATTTTGCAATCAGGAAAGACAGCACAAACTCAATAAGGACTAAAAAGAATGAAAGGTAGCAAGTTTTGGTCAAACAAATGACAAGATTAGACAGAATGATTTCTAAGTTAGAGACAGAAATTCAAAGACTATACCCAACAAGCAAGAAACCCTGAAATTTCCCAAAGAAAGGAAAATTGACGCTCTGGTAACCAAAGCACTAGAGCGCTTCCTAGTAGACTCTAGGGGAGTGTTGATTAAGCAACAACACTCTGACTTGAACTGTAGAGGAGTGCTAGTTCTGAGGAAAGTTTGAGAAAAAGCTCAAAAATCTTAGTAACTCAGGAAAATTCAGTAAGAGGCTCTGTGAGACAACTAGCAAAGACAAAAGAGATGTAAAAACAGATTAAATCAGCAGATAGGTTCTAAGGATAGGAAAAAGTCACGGACTAACCAAGAAAAGAACAAATTGAAAATTTGTTCCCCAGTGGAGTCGTCAATTTCTGTTACGAAAATATTCCTCTACAGACAGGTGAATTTTCCCTTGGATTATTGACCCCTATACCAAGACAAAAACAATCATTTGGACACTACCATTCCTATAAACTCATTTTGCTTATCGAAAAAGAGAGGAGAAGGTAAATTAAGATGTACTCTATTTATGACCTTTGTCCCGGCTACTCCTATCCACAAACTTGATCCAATTCCTAGCACAAATCAATACCTACAATGAACAGCAAGAAACAAGTGGCTTCCTTCTACTCTAAGGGATTAGGCAAAGCAAATCCATCTATGCAAATCAAATTAAACATAGACAAGCACATGAAACCACATACTTCAAGGAAATAGGCCAAGTATATTAAATGAAAACTTCAAAATGAAATTTGCAATCTTCAGATGATGTTGCAACAGCCTTTCCAAGTTCTCCTCATCCAACCCTTGCTCGAAAGATCCATAATCAAAATAACAATGCTTTGTTGATTTTCTCCTCGTGTTTCACCATGGGAATGCCTTCATTTATAGGCTTCGAGAGGCTCAACTACCTTGGGTATATTTGGAATTAGTTGAAAATATGGCTCCAATAGTTGTGATATCTTCCTTAAATGCATCCCTGGAGTTAGATTCAAGTCAAACCAACTCGATCCATCCATAGATTTATTTAGAAGAAAATGGGATTTCTTCCAAGATCTCCTCAACCAACTCAGTGCTCCCTTAGAATGGAAAATAGAGTGCTACAACGCTCCCCTTTGTTAATGTTTATGCCATTATTATAGATGTTTTCATTTCATTAGATAACAATAGCATAATCTAAGATCACTGAGAAATACACAATCACAAGAGACACAACATTTATCCTGGGAAACCCTCTAGGGGAAGAAAACCCAGCAAAACTTCGTTAATATAGATATCCAATACAATGCCAAGAGATCTCTTATGCTAATACAGAAAGTCCTCTCCTAGATATGCGCCACTCTCTCTCTCCTTCTTCTCTGGTAACAAATCAGAACTTGTCTCTCAAACTGAGCAAGTGAGTTGTGTCTAAGTGAGGCACTAGCCTCCTTTATGTATACAAGTCTGGCACGTGTGAAGTGTCTCTTCACTGGCAGGGTCGACTTCTCAAACTGGGTGGGTAAACCCACCTTTATTATATTTATGGGTCTCTTTAATATCTACTGGGGCCGACTTTTTATTCTGCCTATTACAATTGTCTTTTGACCAATCCGCAAAAGGGGATTTGGTCCTATTACAATAATCGACATGATCAATCCTCAATGGGGATTGATCCTATGAATAATATATCAATAATAATAAGAATACTCTTTGCAGTTA
>ML797291.1:189787-226008 GCA_009831015.1 Picea engelmannii | reverse complement strand
ATACCCTCTAATGGAGGATGATGGCATTGGGCCACACACATCTGAATGGATGAGTTCTAGGACTCCTTCTGACTTGATGTCCCTCTTTGGAAATGGGTTCTTGATATTCTTCCCTTGTGCACATCCATTGCATACGCCTTTATGGTCACCTTTGAGTTCTGGTAAACCTGTGACTGCTTTGCATATGTATGGTAGTGCCTTGTAGTTTATGTGGGCTAACCTTCTGTGCCAAAGCTCACATGAGTCTTCAATGGCGTGGGTCATGGCAGCTTCTGAGTGACCCTTTAGTTTATATAAGCCATTTTCTTCATTACCAATGATGATTGCTTCATTTAAGTTTTCTCCCTTGGCCCACATAAGAACTTCTCCATCTATAAGGGCAACTCTAAAGCCTTTCTTTTCTAAAGCTAAAATGGAGAGTAGGTTCTTCTTCAAGCCTGGTACATATAGTACGTCCTTCATTTTTAGCGAATTCCCTGAATTCAGTTTATGGTTTGATTCTCCCACTCCCTTGATGGGATATTGGTAATCATCTCCAAGTGTCACTTTTTGAGAAAACTTCTTCTCTGAGATACAAGAGAGAATGTTTCTTTGTCCCGTCATGTGCTTGGATGCACCACTATCAATGAGCCAAGTGTCCTCTCCAGGTGTTACAGATCCTGAGAGGGCCGAGATCAACACATGGTCTTTGATCTCCTCTCTTATCATCTTTGCGGGTGGCTCTTCATCTTCGACTACATGGGCATGGAGCCTCTTTTGTTTTCTCATGTATTCTTCTCGTCTAGCTGGACAAAACTTCGCAATGTGTCCCATCTTGTCACAATGATAGCATTGTACAGATAAGTAGTCTCTTTCCTTTCGTTGTCCTCTCTTCTGAAATCTCCTTGGATGAGATTCTTTATGATTGAATTTATTTGATTGTTGAGGCTCTTTATGAGTCTCATTTTGGAAGTAGGGTTTCTTCCTTCCTCCTTTGGTGTGAGTAGCTAGGGCTTGATCATCATCCTTAGTTAGTAATGCTTCCCGATTCGCTACTCTTGTTTCTTCTTGGATGTATTCTTCCCATAGACTGTCAAACTTCAGTTTCTCCTTTCTGGCACATATTGTATGGATGAAGGCATCCCAAGGTCTTGTGAGACCATTTAGGGCCGTCATTATGAGTTTGTCTTCGTCTATGGTATCTCCAATAGCTTCTAGTTGTTCTTTGAATTCTGAGATTCTGGAGAAATATTCCTGAATCATTTCTCCTTTCTACATCCTTGTATTCTTCAGTTGAGTTCTAAGATTCATCTTCTAGTTTATGTTATTTCCTTCATATAGTCTGGTCAAGGCATCAAACATTTCTTTCGGGGTCTTCTTAGATGACACATAAGGAATCAGATGGTCTTTGATTGAATCTGCAATGATTATTTTGTCCCTTATTCTGTCCTTTTGATGTTTTGCCTTTTCTGCAGCATCGTTGGGTTCCGGTAATTCTTCTTTGACGAATCTTGCTAGGTCATTCTCTTCAAGAATGAGGCCAATCCTATACTTCCAGGCACGAAAGTTTTCCACTCCTTCTAACTTGTCAACAAGCTTAATGCTCGCAGACATCTTTACTTGGAGCTAGGAAAATGACCGAAAAATGAAAGTGCTCAAAATCAAAAACTGAACTTACCAGGAGGTGCGCTTGGCTGAGGCGAGTAACCTGGTGTGTTTGGATCTGAGAAAATCCAACTTTTGCTCCTCCAAACTTGATCTACGTATTTCTGGACTGGTGCTTCTGGTTTTATGGTACCTCTGGTACTTCTGGTACTTCTGGTACACTGGTTTTCTGGTACTTCTGGTACTTTGTGAAACTAGGGTTTCACTTTTCGGGAGATCCAGCCACTGAAAAGGTGCGCTGAGAGTGTCAAAATGATCCTTAGGGGAGGGCGCACTTTTCTAGATGGTTTTGGGACTGAAAAGCTTCACCACCAAAAAACCCTAATTTTCATGTACGGTAACAGTGACGTTTTTCACTTGTGAAAGATGCCTCCTTCAGCTTGGCTCTGATACCATGTTAATGTTTAAGCCATTATTATAGATGTTTGCATTTCATTAGATAACAATAACATAATCCAAGATCACTGAGAAATACACAATCACAAGAGACACGGCATTTATCCTGGGAAACCCTCTAGGGGAAGAAAACCCAGCAAAACTTCCTTAATATAGATAGCCAATACAATGCCAAGAGATCTCTTATGCTAATACAGAAAGTCCTCTCCTAGATATGCGCCACTCTCTCTCTCCTTCTTCTCCGGTAACAGATCAGAACTTGTCTCTCAAACTAAGCAAGTGAGTTGTGTCTAAGTGAGGCGCTAGCCTCCTTTATTTATACAAGCCTGGCACGTGTGAAGTGTCTCTTCACTGGCAGGGCCGACTTCTCAAACTGGGTGGATAAACCCACCTTTATTATATTTCTAGGTCTCTTTAATATCTGCTGGGGCCGACTTCTTATTCAGCCTATTACAATTGTCTTTTGACCAATCCGCAAAAGGGGATTTGATCCTATTACAATAACCGACATGATCAATCCTCAATGGGGATTGATCCTATGAATAATATATCAATAATAATAAGAATACTCTTTGCAGTTACATTATTTCAACACCCTTGAGATGGACAAGGAGTGCTAGTGCTCCCTGTGTATGAGCAGGGGAGCGTTGATCTTCCAAAAAGTTACCAAGATGAATAATTCCCTAGAAAAACATTTGTTCTGACTATCAGATGATGGGGATTCTTCTTCTAACATGTTTTAGGGGTTGTACCAAGTGTTTTCATGGTGTCGCTTGTGATGCGACACTTAGGGAAAGAGAATGTGACACTTGCGACAAAAATGAAACACTTACGACACTTATGATAATGAAGATGTGACATTGTCGAAGTGAGGAATTTTGATGTGTAACAAATGTTCTTCCCAAGTGCACATCCTCTACACACACCTTCATGTACTGATTGTAATTATCATATGCCTACAACCATTTGTTTCAGGGATGGCAAGACTTGACAATGAAGGTGAGCATACCTTCTATGCCATAACTCACTAGGGTCGATTTTGTCATGTACTACGGCTTGAGTATTCTAACCTAGGAGTTTATATAACCTTCCTTCACGGGTTCCAATAACTCTAGCATTTTCTATCTTGGATTCTTTAGACCATACAAGAAATCTTCCATCCACAAAAGCTACTCTATCTCTTTTCTCTTCCAAACAGGAAATAGATACTAGATTCTTTTTCAAACCATGAACATATAAAACATTACTAAGATGGATAGAGTTACTTGATTCCATTTTGATAGTAGCTTGTCCAATTCCCTTGACTGCATAAGATTTATTGTCTCCAAGCTCCAATTTATGAGGTGTCTCCTTCTCCTTCATGCTTGAGAAATTCCTACGATCACCTGTCATATGCCTTGAAGCTCCACTATCAATCAGCCACATGTCATCTTTAACGGTTCCAGTAAGGGTTGAGTAATAGAAGAAATCTGTCTCATCATGCTTGGTCTTCTTTGAGGGTTCTTCATCATTGGCAGTTGATGTGTGATGTCTCTCTTTTCTCTTCCTTGTTAGTTTAAGACAATTCTTTTTGTAGTGGCCATAATCATGCCATTCAAAGCATTGTACCTTTGACATATCTCTCTTGAACTTCTTTCTTGAATTAGATCTTTTCTTACCTCCGTGTCTTTTAAACTTTGTTTCAAGGGCTTGAGCATCTTCTTCCTTCTGAGGTTTTCCCTTGGAGTTTAACCTTGTCTCTTCTTGTGCACAACAGGTCCAAAGTTCTTCTAACGTTGGAAACTCCTTCCTTGTATTCATGCTTGCAGCAAATGCATCCCATGATCTAGAGAGACCATTGAGTGTTATGTTCATAACTTCTTTTTATGGGATGGCTTCTTCAATAGCTTGTAGTTGATCTCTCAACTAAGAAATCCTCACAGAGTATGAAGCTATGGTGTCATCCTTTATCATCTTTGTATCACGGAGTTCATTCTTCAGACTCACCACTTTTCCAATATTTCTGACTGAGAAAAGGTTTGTTAGGGCATCATACATCTTCTTGGATGAGTCAAGATGAGAAATGTAGGGCATCAAGTGATCCTTTACAGAGTCCACTATGATACTCATAGCATTAATGTCATTATCCTTGAACTTCTCTAGTGTTGCAACGTTCTAAGGTTCCTTCTCTTTTACTGCTTCAAACTGTGGTTCCATGATATTTCCTTTCACGATATCTAGGACTTTATTCTTGGCAAGGATGAGGTCAATCCTTGTCTTCCATGCTCTGAAGTTTACAGCCCCTTCTAACTTGTTTTTTGACTTCATAGTGTAAGTCATGACTACTTTGACTTGGTCAACCTTTGACTTTGACCAAAAACTCAAACTTGACGCCTTGGCTTGCTGAGAGTACCAAGAGGTGCGCTTGGCTAGGGCGCACTAAGCTATCCAGGAATTAGGTTAGGGGCTTCACTTAAGGTGCCTCAACAAGAGGGTTAGGGTTTCGTTGTTGTAGCAAAACTTTGACTGCAATTGCAACTGCAACTGAGCAAATTCTCCCAATCTACCTTCTAGTGGTTAGATTGTCCGAAGATAGTGTGGGCCCATAACCTGTTAAAATAATAGGTGTGCTCGTTTCACCATAGACAATATCATTATATTGTCACCCAACCATGGGAACAAAGGCCACCCTCGAGCACCTTAACCTTGACAGACAGACAGAATAATTCTGGAAGCAATCATTAGAACCAATAGCCAACCAAGGTAGCATACCTCTCTTCAAAGCTAGCGTACCATGCAGAAAGTCCAAACGATAACCAAAGAACAAGTCACCACTGCAACCACTGCAGCTCTCTTCCCGTCATGTGCACCACTGCTCCTTATGAAGTCGTGAGAGTGAGTGTGTACAAATGAGCTCATGCGCCCTCTATTTATAGTTCTCCAAGTGACCTAACTAGGTCGACTTCTTCTTTTGAAGGATAATAAATTAATATAAATTATTCTCTTGAGCCGACTTGTCTTCTAGGGTTATTAACCAACTATTTAGGGTTTCTCTTGCTTCCCAGAATATTCTAGTCTCGTCAAAGGTTACATGTAGAGGTTAATACCTCCCGCAGCTATCGTAACATCAACAATTGCCACCTTCACCCCACTCATTGTTGCATCCACAAAACAAAGTCTGACTTCTCCATATTGCGAACACCATCTACGGTCCATTGCCTTAAACTCATCCAAATGCTTCATCAACTCCTTTAACCCTTCCACCTTTGTCTTTGATGATTCTGGTTGTGGTTGGCTTACTTCTCCCAAGGCTGCAATCTCCTTTCTTACAGGCTAAACTTGGATTTCATCCATCCGTTCCAACTGTTCCTTCAATGGGAAATTCGTCGCAAAATGGTTAAGATTGCACAAGAAACAACAAATTGGCTTACCATTGTGGTCAAGTAATTCGACTTGCCTCCTGGTCGTGACTTCACCTCTGGCTTGGGCGTCCTCCTTCGTGAGTGACTCCACCCTTACTGAGTTCAAAAGTTCGGTTTTGTTCATGAGCTCTTCGTTGCACGATTTCTGCCATGCACTGACTTGTTTCATCGTCGAACAATACTTTGCAAAATGGTGCCCTGAACAAACTTCGCATATGATAGTGTTGATGTCTTCAAACAAATTCGGTTGTTCCATGATGTTAACGATGATAAACATGGCTTCCCCCTCCTTGGGCAAGTCTAACTCTGAGACTTAACAATATTCGTCTGTTGAGAGAGTCTTTTGTCTTTCATCCCATGAATCCCACCATGCAGTGATCGACATGATCTTCTATAAGCTTATATCGACTGCTTCCATGCTCATTCGCCATTCTTCATCAAGGTTCGGCTTCATTCTATCGTCGTTCATAACCTCCATCACGTGTCTGTCATCCTTTTCGCACATAGCTTGTCTTCTACCTAAGACAGCTCAACAACTTCCTTAACCGATAAAATTTTCTTCGCAACTTGATTGTCTACAAGGCGTTTTTCTCAAGTTGTCCAAACCTGTGATGACCCTGTCTGACTCCTTCAACCATGTCTCCCTAGTCTTTGGTCCCCATAGTTCATGATCATACCTTCTCCAAGGTGCACCCCACTATAAGCTCAAGATCTACGATAAATCTGTCTATCTTAAAGTCTCTTTCGATACCACCTGTTAAGGCGTTGGCGAACCTTTGGTTGGATGGCGAAATCATCCAACATTCCCAACGTCTTGTGGCACCATGGTTGTTCAACTCAGCAACAAGGCCACATCGATTTACTCGGACCAGACTATGCCTTACTTCTTTGTTTCGTTTATTACTTATCATTTATGTTTGTTTCTTATACTCAGACAATTCAACAAGTAAAGAACATCCATACACAGTAACAACGAAATGCATGTGAGCGGCCAAACCGGCCTAATACCTGAATTCTTACTACAAAAACAACATTGTGTTGAGCCTAGCTCGTGCCACACACAAAGAAAGTTTACAATGGAGCTTCTGCTTAGTTACACAAAGAACCCGTGCGAAAATATAGAGACTCCTCTTCAACGAGTCAATTGGCATTCTTCCTTCGTTGCCTCAGTCAAAAGTCTGAATGAAACTCTTCTCCTTCATGCTTCAGCTCTGAAATGTTTGTTACCTTTTCCTTAGAATGGTGTGACCTGTAATCCCCACACTTAGACAATTGCAAGTCACATCTTGCTCTCCCACTTCTTGGATGATTTCCATTTGGTCTCTCCCTTGGCTATAAGTAGGCGCCCAACTCTCTCAATTGACATATCTCTTTGCCTTGGAGTGGACGCAATCTTTCACAACTTGTCCACTTTGACTCTTGAGACAACTTTTGCCTAAGGGGCATGCGTCCCTTGGGTGAGTCGGCCGACTCCACCCAAGCACACTCTTTTTCACCTAGTCGACTCGTCTCTCTCATTTGGACGCCCAATTCGTGCCCATGATCAATCATTCAAACTCTTCGTTGGATAAGCATCTGTCGCACGTCTCCTTGGTCTCTCTTCTTAGCACGACAATCGTCCAAGGTGACCGAGCTCGCCCATTCGAGTTTTCCTTTCGTCTGGTTGGACCAATGTCTTGCCCGCCGAGGCGCCCAACCGACGCTCTAGCTAACTTGTCTTTTTAGTGGGGTGCCCATTGCTTCGGTGGAGCACCCACCTTGTGCCTACATCTCTGTCAAGCAGTCTTCGGTGAAGTTGTTCCTTGGCACAACGCACGTCCGAGGAACCCCAGCTTCACCTTATAAGAATATCTTCGCCTCCTTGAACCGAATCGAGTGCTATGTCTTGCCTGACTCGTTTGTCTTGGTCTATGATTGAGGAGCGCGCGCTTGGGCTGGACGCTCTAAGCCTTACACATATCCTTTCAGGCCCAACCAAGACACACAATCCAAATAAATTCCCAAAATGAATATTGCCAAAAACAGGGAAGAAAAAAATTAAAACCTATCCAACCTACAAACCTAATTTCACACTTTGAAGGCCTGCAATAAAATCCATCCATTCCACAATATTGACACCTTTAAATCAATATTATAAAATTGACTTAATTTCACCTTAAAAGATGGTAAAAACAAGCAGAAAGGTCTTTTAGCGGATCTTGATTTCCAACTAAATTTTCACCAAAATAATTATTGTGGGATAGAGTAGAAACCCTGAACCGTTATTGGAAGTAAATTCTTCAAAGCATTATTGTATATTTACTACTAGACACAGCAAGGCACGGTTATAAGATCTAGTTCCTTGACCTGATAAATCAATGTTGGGTCTTGATTGAATTTAGGGTTCTAGGATCTAGCTCAGCTTCATCCAAGATCAACACCCTAAAAAAAGTCCAAGGTTCAACCAAATCCACAACTGACATGTTGGCGTGGCTTGTGGTGAAGTTGGGTTATCAAAACCAGAAAAACATTATATCCATCTAACACATTTAGTTTTAGATTTTTCAATATTTATAAGTTCTTTATTTTCTATGTTGTAGTCTTGCAGTGGTTTTATGGACATTGATATAACACATTGTGGTCGTTCAACAACACGGGTATTCCAACAGAGGACGAACACCTTCAGTAACCACTCACACAACTAGATCAAAGATCAACACACCAATGTTTACACGTGGTAAAAATGCTACAGGGAAATATCCACGGCCCCAACCAATGTAGCCATTTGGAGCAATTTATCAATGCAAAAGAAAAATTTACAGAGAGATTTACAAGAGAGTTTATCACAATCGATCATCGGCAAATGACCCTCCATGCTCTTTAAATAGAGATCATGGACCAATCGGGTGTTAAGCCATGGATCAATGTAGCCGTTAAGATTGAGGAGAATAAAAACCGTCGGATCACTCTATGTCGGGAACATATGGTGACCATCGAATTTCCTAACTACAAATGCATAATAAAGAAACACACTTTTACCTAACGACACATTAGACCAAGTTGATCTTAACTAATTCATAAGTGTTTAAATATCCTAAGAGTGTTGATTGACCATCTTAACCATCATGATGTTCATTGTGGACAAGTTTTTTTGTTTGTTCTTTGTATGTGTTTAATGATCAATCTATATGTGTGTGTTTGCAAAATTTTCATTGCAGATTATATGGAAAATTACATATTTTATATCTATACATAATTTCTGAAAATATATATATATTGTTGAATATCCAAGTTTTAAAATTTCAAAATCCCCCACACCACAGTTGCTCCCAAGCTCACACCCTAAATAAGTTTGCAATGACTCACTGAAACGGACAAGATTGATCATGCTATGTCTCAAGGACACAAATTCATAACTCTATTAGTCCATGGAGATATTGACTATACAACACAGTGAACAAATATCTAAAGTTTACTACACTCAAAACGCTGGGAGAATGCTTATAGAAAAAGGATCATTAAGACTTTGATGGACTCTCCCTCACTAATATTTCTCAACTCAGCAAGCTTCCTTTTTCTGCAAAACGTGAAATTATACAAACAATTATTGAATCAGGCATGAACAAAAACTATTTCAAAAATAATGAAACCATGGCAAAATGATCTCCATCAATAAACTTCCTCTCTCCAAACCTCTCTGAATTCTAAATAAATACGAATTAGAGTTTACTTCAGCATCAACATACTCTTTGCCAGTCCCTGCTCTTTCTAGAGAGATTCTGTTTCTTTTGGCACTCCTCTAAATGGTTCACAAGGCTATTTGCATTAGGTGTATTCCGTGCTCTATTTTATCTTTCCAGCCATGCTTGCAAATATTGCCCATATTTTCTCACACTGAGGGTTTTATTTGTCTCCAATGTGAAATGCATCAATCTCATTATGTAGCTCAATCGAACTGCAACCGGGTGTCTTTTTCAATCTCCTTTTTTTAATCAGCATTCTCAACTTTGTTACATCATCCCACCTTCCAGCTGCAGCATATATATTGGAAAGCAGCACATAACGACCAGCGTTTTCTGGGTTTATGTCAAATAGGCGGTCTGCTGCATGCTTTCCCAACTCAATGTTGCCATGTAGTTTGCAAGCACTAAGTAGTGACCCCCACAGACTAGCACCGGGCTTTAAAGGCATATTTTCAATAAATCTACATGCCTCATGGAAACGTCCAGCACGTCCAAGAAGGTCAACCATGCATGCATAGTGCTCTTCCTGGGGCATCATGTCATAAACTTGAATCATGCTATCAAAGTATTTCCATCCCACATCCACTAGTCCTGCATGACTGCATGCAGACAAAACACAAACAAAGGTAATGTGGTCTGGCTTCACGCCAGCCTGTTGCATTTGTGAAAAGAGAGCAAGTGCATCCCCACCTACTCCATGTTTTCCATACCCATCTATCATTGCATTCCAGGAAGCCGTGCTTTTATTAGACATTGTATCAAATAACTGTTGAGCGATATTTAAGCTGCCGCATTTGGCATACATGTCTATGAGTGCAGTATCCACGATGACATCTGACTCGAAACCATTTTCTATAATGCAGTTGTGGATGTCCTTGCCTTGTTGTATGGAAGCTAGGTCAGCACATGCCGATAGTGCACTTATAAAGGTAACCCTGTTGGCCTTTACATTTGTGAGTTGCATTTGATGGAAAAGCTGTAAGGCCTCATTTGAATGTCCATTCTGTGCATACCCTGCAATCATTGCACTCCATGAGACCACATCTTTTGTAGAAATATTGTCAAATACTTGCTGCGCAACATTTATTTGTCTGCACTTGGCATACATAGCTATAAGAGTATTTCCCACATAGGAATCTGCTGCAAATCCAGATTTGACTATGTGACCATGAATCTGCCTGCCCCCTTGCAAACTCAATAAGCCAGCACATGCCTTCAGTAGAAACGGAAAAGTGAAATTGTCTGGATGCATATTTGCATGCTGCATTTCACAATAGAGCATGAAAGCCTCTTCGTAGGAGCCATTGATGGCATGCCCTCTAATCATCACATTCCACAGCATGATGTTCCGATACTGAATTTGATCGAAGACTAGGCGTGCACTCTGCATACTGTTGCATTTGGCATACATGTCTACAAGTCCAATTCCCACATCGATATCCCACAGAAATCCATTCTTTATAATGTAATCATGGAATTCCTTACCATGTTGCAGTGCACCAACATCAGCACACACAGGGAGCATGCTGGCAACAGTGACCGAGTTGGGTTTTATACTCTCCAGTTGCATTTGATGGAAGAGCCTGAATGCCTCATGGACTTGACCATTTTGGGCATATCCTGCAATCATTGCACTCCATGAGACCACATTTCTTTCAGAAATTTTGTCAAACACTCTATGTGCATTCTCTAAACTCCCACACTTCACATACATTGCCACAACTGAACTGCCCACAAAAATATCCGACTCAAATCCGGCCCTGATTGCATCATCATGAATCCCCTTTCCTCCTTCAAGATCCGACAGGCCCGCACAGGCTTTGAAAACAAAAGGAAAAGTGAATTTATCTGGTTGCACACCGACTCTTCGCATCAGGTAATAGAGTTTAAGGGCTTCCTCACAAAGCCCATTGGAGGCATATCCTCTGATCGTCACATTCCACAGAAATACATCTCGTTCACATATTTTGTCAAACAGTTGGCGTGCATTCTCCATGGAATCCCACTTTGCATACAAGCCCACAAGCTTGGTTATTAAATAAATGTTTTGATGAAGTCCAGTTATGATAATATGGGCATGAATTTGATGAAGTGAATTGATGTTGGTACATGCCCACAAAAGAGAAGCATATGTATTCCAGTCTGGTGTAATACCTGGGTAGTCGATAGCCTCTATTGACACGGCTTCCCTCTGTATCAACCGAAATCCACTTCTGAATATGTGGACATTGACTTGTTTCAGTGCTTTCATATTCATGCATTGAACCAGTGGCCAGGTCGTGGCTCACACTCCTACTCATCACAATGGTGAAGGTTAGTGGAAATGGAAACAGAGAACGTGAACACATATTCATGATATGAACTAACAAAAAGGCAATTCGAATTTCGCCCAAATCGAAAAAATTTAAGGTTCGTGTTCCATTTATTTTTAGCAGTTTGATGAAAGAGAAATGGTAGAGCTCAACCTCTTCTCAGACTTTTCCCCGGCCTACCTTGATCGTTCATTAGAAATCTTTCCATCAATAAAAACTTACAAGTGGACCATCATAATCTAAGGTTTCAGATATATAATGTCCTACATAGGGTAGGAAAAGCATACTAGTTAACAGCTCGGGATAAGGGGCATTTATACTGCCCCTCTTTCTTTTTTTAAATTTACCCCAAATTTAGTAGGAATTATGTCAAAAGTCAGAGTTCCATTTTTAGTTCCATCTTTGATGGTAGAAACTTTATTGATGAAACTTTATTTTTAAAGGTTACCAATTTAAAAATAATTTAAATCATCTATTTTTGAAAAAAAAGATTAAAACAAATGAAATTTTAATTTGCATTTAATTTGCCAAAAAAAAAAGATGATTTGAATACCTTATAGTTAATGTCTTTTTAACATGCTTATAAAAAAAATCAAATACATTTAACAACTCTTCATCTTATAATTATTTTTTCCATCTTGAATAGAGACTAAACTTTATACATACAAATAGCCACTATGCCTCAAAGCACTAAATTTTTTTTAACTAAAATATATTCCATCTAAAGAATATATATATAATGATGATAAGGTATTAACATAACAAATTCACATAGTGCCTTGTAAGGTTATAAGTAAGGCACTTGCTTTAGTGTTGGTATTGGGTTTTAGACATCAAACTTCTTATTTGTTGAGGCTAGGGAAGCTCTTAAACAAACACTATCCTTGTTCTTTGCTATTTATATCTATGCAATTGCCCTTTTAAGTTTATGTATCAATTCTTTCACTTATATTGTTGTGTATAGCAAATCACCATTTTCCACATGCCATTAACCATTTTTTTCATGTTGCTTGGATGGAAAGTGGGGACAATTATGACCTATTTTGATATCTACTATGTGTTGAACATCTCTTCTATCTCGTACAAATGACTAATATGTGCCCATTGGAGTAAGGGAACCCCTATATAGCACACACTCCTAAACCCATAAATATACACAAGAAAGCCATATCCCAACTTGTCTTCAAGACCTTCTTGAGTTGGATCGTCCCTCCCTTGGCCTAGAAAAAAGTGACACTTTCAATTGTGGATTTTAGCTTTGCAGACCATTGCTTATGTCCATCATGTCCATCACATCCCCCTCTAGGGGGACTCCTTGACCTAACTTATGTTATGTAATGTGAAGAAAGTTATGTGTCCATCGAGTAGAGGCAACCCAACCACATAATACTCCCCACCCTAAACCAACCACTGTAACAGAAAATTTTCACTGTGTGACCTTTCTTGAATCACTAGTTCTAAGGCTTGCCCCTATAAGAAGTCACCCTGAGCTTCAAGGGAGTCCATCCATATTTGGGGGCTCGCCTACATATAGGAGGCTTGCAACAATTGAATCAAATGCAAGTTTACTTATCTTCTCCTAAACTACAACAACTTACCTTGGATATCTTGCTTCTCTAAACCATTGTACTTTCAAACATCATCAAAATTTCCAAGCCTTCTTTTATAGCTTCATCGACATTCTTCATTAGTTAATATGGGATTTGATGGACCATCATTCCTGGAAATCAATGAACTCCAACACAGCAATATCTTACACATTTTGTTGCAACATCGTCATTATCTCAAAGTGTGGAGGAGTTGAAGACCATAGCTTATGCTTCAATTGAAAGCATCCATGATCTCAATTAGTAATTGGTTTGCATATCTTCTTGGTTGCATTAAGAGTGAGGAGTAATGAGTCTATGTTGTAGCTTAATGAAGGGGAACAACAACAAACCTCAAAGGTGGCTCCTACCTTATAATCATTGCGAACAAAGTTCCAATATGTTCATATGTGAAATAATGTTTTTATGCCTTGTGTCTTTTGGGAAGCTTGATTCAACTCTTGCATTTAACAAATACATCTAGTTTATGAGCTCATTCTGTTAGCTAGTATTTTATACTATCCATTGGTGCATATATCACTATATTTTTTAGTAAATAAAGGTTGAATTTATATTATATTACATCACAGAATTGCAACATATCAAAACCTTTCAACCAAGTATGGGGTCCTAGGTGAAATCCACAACAATATTTTACTTATGTGTTTAATTTATTCATTATTTATTATTATTACTTATCTTTAGATTTTATGTACATAACATTGTCTTTCCCTTTTGAAATTATTTATCCTCAAAGTGAGGGTAAAGAAGGACTTTATTGGTGAATTTTTATGTCTCCCTATATGCATCTTCCTCTGGAAGGTTCCACCATTTAATGAGGTACTCTTTAATGGTTCTAGAGTGAAGTTTATTCTCCCTAGTGGCACTATTTGAGTTGATTGATGATGATGTTGCATCTAACTAGTGGTCGTCAACTAGTTTGTGAGCTTTGACATGATATCACTTCCAAACAAGGGAAGAATGTTGTGATTAAGAAAAAAAAAATTAGATGAGAAACAATTAGTACCACAACTTCATGAATTTTTGTAGGGTCTCCTTGTATCTCAATCACTTTGTCATCTGCTAAAGCACATGCATGGGATATATCCTCAACATGTATCTGTACTTGAGCCATGGCGCCTAACTTTTCCTAAATAGCCTTTATTGTTGAGATGTCCCTTTTGATTATACTTGAATCCTGTGACTCTCCCACTAGTAGCATTCAAGTTCTAATCAATGGTCTATCCCAATCAAGTTGCTTAGATGGACTATCTCCTTCAAGTACTTGACTTGAACCTTGAGGATGATCTAATATAGCTTGAGGGTCAATGATTAGCTTATGAAGTTTAAGTATCACATTCCTTGATAGAGAAATTGGTGCATTTGGTTCTTCCTTGGTGGACACCATGATCACATGTTCAAAGCAATTGCACGTTGTGAATCCTACATCTAGAATTTGGATGCAAGATCTAGTCTCATCACAAAGTTTCTCGATAGTCTCTCCCATGTAATCCATTATGCCACCACCCTTGCGAGTAGGAATAAGCAATTGAAACACGTTTTGTTTAGGCCATCCAAACCACTAGTGCGAAACTGGACTAGATCACCTTTGTTTATCTTTTGTCTGCATGCACTCACACAGGCCTTGTGCAAGAGGAATGGAAATATTTTCATCCAATGATTGAAGATCATTGCATCACACCCAAATCAAAGCACTATACATGCATGTTCAACCTTCTTGGTCGTGCTGGAAATTTGCATGAAGCACAAGATTTCATTTAGAACATGTCATTAGAACCTAATGCCAACGTGTGGGAAGTGTTACTTGGGGATTTTAGAATTCATTGCAATATTGAGCTAGGAGAATGTGTTGCAAAACACCTATTTGATTTGGACACTTGAAATGTTGGACATTATTTATTTCTCTCCAATATTTATGCTGCAACTGGGAGGTGGGACGACATGTCTAAGGTGAGGAAAATTATGAAATCCAGGGGAGTGAAAAAGACACTAGGTTTCAACGTGATTGAGCTAAATGATGGGGCTTATACATTTCTCACTAGAGACATATCACACCCTCAATATGAGAAAATTTATGCAATTATGGATACATTGGTTGTGAAAATGGAGGAGGAAAGGTATGTGCCTAATACAAACTTTGTGTTGCATAATTTGGAGGAAGAAGTGAAGGAACATAAGTTGTATAAGCATAGTGAAAAGTTGGTAATTGCTTTTGGGCTTATTAACACAAATGTTGGTACCCTATTCGGATCACAAAAAACCTTCGAGTGTGTGGTGATTTTCACACTGCCACAAAGTTCATCTCCAAGATTTTTAAGAGAGAAATTATTGTGAGGGATGCAAATCGTTTTCATCATTTCAAGGATGGATTTTGTTCATGTGGGGATTATTGGTGATAGTATTGCTATCATTCGACAAAATCAGGCTTCCATAGACACAATTTATATATTAGTTACCTTAAGGAAATGCCCAAAGTCCAAGTATTGCTTTCGCTCATGGTAATAGTATTGTTGTGTTTTAAGACCCGGGGTGTTGCAATCTAGAAGAAATTATGCATAATGATGTCACCAATTGAGGAATTGTATGATACACCAATCTAAGATGAATTCATGGTGTATTGATTTCCTCAAGTGTCACAATCCATAACTGCTTTACAAAATACAGTGAGTTGTTATGGACAAAAATGTGTCCAATTAGAGCACAAACTTCGTGTAGAGTATCTAACTTTTTCCATGATTCTATGGCTTCTTAATTTGCAAAGAGATTTTGATCTCTCTTCCATTAGATGTGTAATGGAGACTAACTAAACTGCCTTAGTTGTCTTTTGATGGATGTTAAGAAGAATGAAGTGTTTGAGTTGATCATGATAATAGCAATGTCAGGAATAAACAGATGGGACAAACTGAGAATGTTGAGACTTGAGAGTATAAGCGATTGATTAATAAGGACCACTATAAACAACAATTCATATTGTTTTTTTGAATGTTCTGATTTATTTCACAATAACCCGCGAAAAGCATGATTTTATCCTTTTTGTCTCTATTGACAGTGCAGGCATAGGCTATCTAAGTAATACGAAATTTGCTCCTGGGCCAAACATGAACCTTAATTACCACTAAAGTGATACTTTTACAGGTTGTTGCTCCTTTAAACATATTTTCATTTTTTTCTTGGCAATAGTTATCCCCTATATGCATATTAAAATTATTGGAACCACAAATCATGGGAACATGAAAGGACACTCCTCTTTGATGCCAGTACCTAGGTTGCAATCCAACACATTTGAGGTCATGAAACTTTTGCTATGATACCCAATGTAGGGTAAATAATTGTAGCACTCTAAATGTCTCTTTTAGAATCTAGACTCTAAAGTCATAGCATTCTTGTTTTAACCCCAACGCTAGAGTATGTAAGTGAGGTAAACATCTCATTAGTAGTAGATGGTCATACTATGTGAGAATACATTTTGAGCACAAAACATAACTAGTAGAGACTAACAATAAAAAGGAAAAGTGCACAACAACATGACACAATCATATATTCCAACAAATAAACTCAAGAAGTGAATGCAAACACCAAATAAACCCATTATTGGCAAGAATCTCTCATATATTATTACAAGAACCAAAGAAACCCTAGATAGGGTTACACTACCAAAAACATGATCTCCATAAACATTGAACGATATTATTATTGAATGGTACACTATTTCAATGAGAGTCCTCACTCTTATAAAGAGATTGAGAGACCAAAGCCCTAAAAGACGGAAACCCCAATCTTTTAACCTAAAGTCACTAAGGTGACTTTATTATATGGGTAAGCCTTATATCTCTAATACCCCCCCATAAGGCATACAGTGCTAGACAAAAATCAAATACTTATACTAAATGTAAAACACATAAACATAACACTAAACATGAGTAACATATTTTATAAGCTTCTTCTTTGAACACAGTTCCCAGAGCAATTTGAGTTCCATCAAGCTGCTTCATAACCCTCGTAACAGTGTAGTTGCTCTGTTGAATTATGGAGTTCCTGGATTCCACCTCCCCAAAATCATGAATCCTGAATCTACTGAAGTTAATAATTGGACAACAATCCACATGCATATCATGTAACCTCACAAGTAGACTGCAATCCACATGTATGTATCTCCTACTAATAAGGGATCTTTCCTTAGATCCACAACTTCTAAACTAACTGGGAAACAATCCATTTTGAGTTTTTAACTGGTCCCTTCCTATATTCAAAGCGTGTGCTTCCTAAAATGCATAAAATCCCTTTTCTTCTATAGATTCTTCACTATTGTCAGCATCTGGCGGATCTTCAATCATGGATACACTCTCTATATGTTGTCTATATTTGACCTTTCCCTTAAGAATGTCATTGGCTTGTTATCGACAATTCCACGCTATATGACCCAACTTCTTGCAATAGTGGTATTATATTTCCTCTTTGTCTTTTGTTGATCTATTGCAATTGTTTCTTGCATAGAAGGCAAGTTCTAGTTGGCTATCACCCTCAGTGGTTCTCTTTTCTTCTGCTAGCAATGTTGCAATCATTTCTTCCAAACTTTGTGAAGGTAGATAACTCAAGGTAAAGATAGCATTATTGTATTTAGGCGCAAATTGTTTAGGAGAATAGCCTTGGCATCATCCTCATCAATTGTTGCCTTGAATTCTACAAGTTGTTTGATAATAGATCTTAGATTGTTGATGTGACTTGACATGGTGGCTTCAACTGGCATCTTAAAGCTAAATAATTGTGATTTTAGTGAAAATTTTGCATTCATTGCTTGTGCCCCAAATAACTTATTGAGATTTTCCTAGATCTCTTTAGATTATTTGTCCATATCTACGTGATATAGCTATGAATATGAGAGGGAAAGGCCAATAATGAATTTTGCTTTATCATCTCTGCTCTGCCATTCTATCAACTTGTTTGGATCTGTAGGTTCTACCTCGGTTCCTTTGAAAATCACCCAAAGGTTTTTATTCATTAATTACATTTGGATCCTCACTTTCCACCTATGGAAATTGAAACCCGAGTACTTCTCTAACGAAATCTCCATGACTAATCAGATCTAACATTTTTCACTGCTAAAAAAATAATTACCACTAGAAATAAAAAAAAATTGAAACCAAAATGTAATTCCCCAAGACCAAGCCCCAGTTGAATTGTAAATATGTTTTATAGGCTGGTGAGCCAGGTTATTATAAGCTAGGAGGATTATGTGATGACTAGGCCGGAGAGCCTAGATGATAAAGACATGTGAGCCTAATTTTGTATATGTAAACACTCATATCATTAATATAATACATCGTTGTGTGTAGATCGACCACGATAAAAGAGTATGGGGGACTAAACTCCACTAGGAAGGGAAAGGGAGGGGCTAAGAGCCTAGGAAAAGGGATAAGCTTAAGAGCTTATTGCCAAAGGAATATTATAATATTATTCCTAAAGATTTTGGTGAGGATAATTATTTTATCCTAAGTCTCATGGGAAAGAGAAGGAATCCCAAGTGGAGAGGAACGAGCCCCTTGAGAGCCATGTGTCATCAAGGGCACATGCAAATAAGTGTGGGGGGAATTAGTTTGTTTCTCACTCACTCAACCATTCTCTCCATCGTTCGACCTCTGCAACCCAAAAGTTGTACACAGTATCTCCCTGTCATGGGTAGCGTACCCGTATTGTACCTGAGTCGATATTGTTCCTTAACTGTTTTATGTTGTTGCCATCTTCGTTCCAAACTTGAGTGTGGTTGTTTCCATCACCAGTTCCATACATGTTTCATGTTTCCACCTCCACCTGGGCTTGTAACTGGTTGACTTAAGCATTGAATTGAAGAGGCAGGTTGTCAGGCCCGTGGATTGAAGAGGCGGGTTGTCAGGCCCGTGAGCAACTTTCTCCAGGTGAGAGAATTGTTGGGAAAGTGATTTCCTGAGGGAGCCCAATTGTAACTATAGTACTCTGAGAATTCCTATCTGGCCTGTCGTTGAAGCCCTAGAAGGGAAGTGGGGCAGTCGAAGGATTGTTGAGTAGAGAAGGGGCACACTTCCTGGGGTGGGACAGGCATGTGGGGAATGAGAGGTTGTAGGTTGTTAGTTTGAGTTGGCTCTTGGAACGAGATCCTTCCAGTTGTCTGATTTTTCTAAAGCCTAGCTAGGAATACCTTTACCCGGGTGGATTTTAGTCCCAGCTCAGGGGTGACCCACTGCTGAGACTTATGAGCAGCGTGGTCTAAGGTTGGGAGGATCGTGGAAGGTTTGCACGCAGTTGGTGGTATTCTATAAAAATATAAGTATCAATTATGTGTTCAATTGCATGTTGTGTATTTATACATGTCTTTATATTTATGAGTATTTCCTATGTATGTTGTATCTATAGGCTTACTGTTAATTCTGCATGAATCTGTGTATTAGCATAATGTAATTGTTTGTTTAAGTTTTATATGTATGAAGTTTCGCAACAGTTTAAGTGTGGCATATCCCAACAGGTATAAGGTTGGGTGTGTTACAATCTGGTATCAGAGCTCTGATTTTCAACACTGAGCCTGGATGGGTCGTGTAAGTGGAAATTCAAGCAAAATTTTCAGAAAGAATTGTTGTCGAAATGGTCAAAATTCGAGTTTCAAAGCGTCCATGAGTGCCAAGAGGGCGCCGAGAGCACACCTTAAGTATGTTTGAAAGCTTAGGAGGTTTAGCGGTTTGAGAAAGCCAATAGAGGAAAGAAACCACAACAGTTGTGGTTTTGGGCCACAACATTTAGATTTGGGCCCTTGGATTTGTTTCGCAGAAGATAGATCCCTCACAGTCGTCGAATTTGGGGAAGTAGCACGGTTGTTAAACCCTCCAATCCTTCGGATTTCGTTGCTTCGACAATTTTTAAGTCTTTGCAAGAAAGGAGGGAAAAGCCCCAAAGCTCCGAAGTCCCAGAGTGAATCTATATCGTAGATCATTTGGGAGAAGGAGGACCGTTGGATTCCCCAAGTGGTTTGACAGTTCGACGTTTGGGGAAATCTAGTTGTGGTTGCGAGGAGGCAAGAGTTCCCCGAAGTCCCGAAGTCTGGAACCAATCCAGACCGTTTATGTTCAGGGAAACGCGTCCGAAGATCAACAAGTGTCTAGAATTTTGGCGTTTGACAGTTCGGGGGTGGGGTGGTGTTCAATAGCGAAATCCTTTGAAGCTCGGAGTTCTGAAGTCCCAGAACACCAAAGTCCCGAACTCCGGAGTCAATCTGGACCGTCCATTATTGAAGACACATGTCCGCATATTAGTAATGGTTCGGGAGTTTGAGAGTTCAGTTTTCGAGAGTTTTGTGGTGTTATGTATGCAAGTTCCCTAAAGCCCAAAGATTCGAAGTTCCGTAGTGTCGAAGTCCCGAAGCTCTGAGGAGCACTTGTTCGGGAGTTCGGAAATTCGATGATCAGGAGTTTTAAAGTGTTCAGGCCTAGGATCCTCCGAAGCATGGAGTCCCAAAGTCCTGGAGCGTCGAAGTGACGCAACATGATGACGTCACCTAGAGTCACGTGGACTTGTTCGAAAATTCAACGTTCGAGAGATGTGTTGTGTTGTGTTGAGAAGTTCTCAGAGGTCCTGAGCGTCAGAGTGGCATGGCATAATGACGTCACCTGGAGTGACGTGGACCTATTCATAAATTCGACATCTGGGAGTTTTGAAGTGATCTGATGTGAAATCCTCCGAAGCCCAGAGTTTCGAAGTCACGGAGCATCGAAGTGACGTGGCCTGCTGACATCACCTAGGGTGACGTGGACCCACTTTATGCTTGCCACATGTCATCTTGTTTCATGCTTTTCACAGACCTTTTGTACCAATTAAAAATTGACACATGTCACCCGTAGATTGGTCCACGTTTCATCTCTATATTTTTGACACGTAGCACCCCCCTGGTGCATGATAACTGATAAGACTCCTGAAGTTCAGAAAATTTGGCATTCAGGGAAATGGGAGTATGTTGATGCAAGAACGTCTGAAGCGTGAAGCTCCAGAGAACTTCTCTGGGAGTTCGCCAGTTCAGCGTTCGGAAGGGAACGATGTGTGGAGTAGGCGGAACTTCTGAAGCTTGAAGTTTCGAAGCTCTGAAGTGTTGAATCTCCGAAGCAGCGGAGCCCCGAAGCTCCGAAGAGGTACCGTGCAAGAGTTCGCAAGTTCGACATTCGGGAGAAATAAGGCTGGAGTTAGTAATAGCCTTCGAAGCCAAAATTTCCARAGCCCCAAAGTCCTGAAGCTCCAAACAACACCTTGTGGCTAAGCGCTTGGTCATAGCCCATGGTCACATGAGATTGGGGGTTGAAGAAAAAGGGCTAGTGCCCGAAAATTGATTTTTAAGGACARAAAGGGACTTAGAAAAGGATCTTGTGGGGTTTCTGAATTGTACAGGATTGCAAAAAAGGGAAATTACAGAATCCTRTAAACTTAAAAAGAGGCTTTAACATGGGTCCAAGAGTTATTTCGCCTATGAAGAAGAAGAACAATTGTACAGAGATTACTGCACAGAAAGGACAAATTTTCCAGATATCCATAACTTTCTGCTCCAGACTCATAATTGAGCAAGGGAGCAGTCATTGGAAAGATATTGGACATTAGAATATAACTATTCACCTAGAAAATTGAGTTGAACAATCAATTTCTCATAAAATCATAAGAAAGAAGTTTGATGTTTTATCGAACCAGAATGGTTCATAATTTTCTGATTTTGTTAAATCAATCAGCCTAACAAAGTTATGTTGGCTGCACATTTTGCAGAGCTAACAGTTGTAAGATTAAATTAGGATCAACATAGAGTGCAGAGGGATGGAAGAGAGACAGGGGGTTTACAGCCAGGCAGATGAGATCAGAGGGATGGATGTCCATGTGGGTATTGAAGGAACAAACTCTAATGGACATGGAGAAGGAAAGGATCAAAACATGAATATGTTATAGACCATTAAAAATTTGCAAAAGGATGTCCAAAGTCATAAAGTTGATAATGAAAGGCTTATGAAAGCCAAGGAGCAACACGAGGACTTCAACATGAAGTTAATGAAGAGCCTGGACAGAATTAAAAATAAATTGGATAAGGAGAATGGTTCAAGCAAATCTGGGATTCATAGGTCTCTTGATGACAAAGGAACATCAAGGAGTGTTAGCAGACATCACCATCACTCCCCAAGGCATTCCAATGGGAGAGCACACAGCAGCTCAAGTTCATCCCATGTCAGGAAGCATAAGAAGAGGTATGGGGTGGATGAACTGTGAGGAGAAATGAACAAAATCAAACCTCCTACATTTGATGGTGAACACAACAAGGATGAAGATGCAGAGACATGGCTGCTAGGCATGAGAAAGTATTTTCAATTGCATAATTATTCTTCACATGCAGAAAGAAGAATTGTCATCTATCAGCTCAAAGGAAAGGCATCCATGTGGTGGGACCAACTTGTGCAGGTGCATCACATTAAAGAGAAAAATGTTATTTGGAAGGAATTTGAGAAGCATTTTGAAAAGAAATACTTGACTAAGAGATGTTATGACAAGAAAATGAAAGAGTTCTTTGAACTCAAGCTGGGAAGTATGACCATTGATGAATACGAAAGAAGGTTTTTTGAACTGTTGAAGTGTGTCTCCTTCATCAAGGATGAGACAGTTAAGATTCAGAGGTATTTGAGTGGGTTTTCATCTTTCATTAGTGACAAGATACAATATGATGATCCCAAAACTTTGGAGGAGACCATAAGGTGAGCTAAATGCATATATGATCAGTACAAAGGAAAGCCAACTTTCCAAAAATCTTGGGACGACAAGAAGAAGTTCAAGGTGGAACAAAGGAAGAAGGGGAATAAGCCATCATTCTTCATAAAAAATCCTCGGGGACAACCAACTTCTAGAGAGCCTAGAACGATTGAGACAAGAGGGCAAAGGACAAGGTAGCCATCAATTCAATGTTGGGGTTGTCAGGGAAATCATATGTATAGAGATTCTCCCCACATAAGTGAAAAAGTGAGATTTGTTCACAATGTACAGCAAGATGAAACAATGGAGGACATGGGTAGAAATGTATCAAGGATCTATGCAACCCTGGACAATAAGAAAGTTGAGTTTCAACCACACATGATTGAAGTGGAAGGTATGATCAACAACCAAACCATTGCAATTTTAATTGATTTAGGAGTTATTCACAGTTATATAGATCCTAAGATGGTGGAAATATTTCATTTGCCAAGAAGAAAGCATGGGAAATCTTGGTTGGTGCAGTTGGCTACCAGAGCCAAAAGAAAAGTTAATGAGATGGTTAAGTCATGCCCAGTGGAAATGAATGGGATGAGCACCAAGGCAGTTTTGAACATCTTGCCTTTAGGTTCCTATGATTGTCTAATTGGTATGGATTGGTTGGACCAACACCATGTTATCCTAGATTGTTATAAAGCGTTTACTTGCTAGGATGAAGAAGGGAACCAAATGACAGTGCAGGGAATTCCCAGGGCAGTAGCTGTCAGAGAAATCTCAGCAATGCGGTTGAAGAAATGTTACAGGAAAGGGTGTCAATTATTTGCAGCTCATATGGAAGAAAAGCCTAAGGATAAGGTGTCAAATATTGAGGATTATGCAGTCCTAAAGGAGTTTGAGGATGTATTTAAAGAAATACCAGGATTACCCCCTAAGAGAGATATTTATTTCTCCATAAATTTGATGCTTGGATCAGCTCCAGTATCCAAGACCCCTTATAGGATGAGTACCTCATAATTAAGGGAGTTGCAAATGCAACTTGAAGAGCTTCTGAAGAAGGGGTATATACGCCCAAGTGTGTCACCCTGGGGTGCTCTAGTATTATTTGTGAAAAAGAAAGATAGAACATTGAGACTTTGTATTGACTTCAGACAGTTGAACAAAGTGACTGTAAAGAATAAGTATCATTTACCAAGGATCGATGACCTCTTTGATCAGTTGAAGAATGCAAAAATATTCTCCAAGATTGATCTCAGGTCAGGTTATCATCGGGTAAGAATTAAAGATGAAGACATCAGTAAGACTGCTTTCAGAACAAGGTATGGCCATTATGAGTTCACAGTGGTTCCATTTGGGTTATCAGATGCACCAACTGTCTTCATGTGTTTAATGAATGGTATTTTTAGAAAATACTTAGATAATTTTGTCATTGTATTTTTCGATGACATTCTTATATATTCCAAGTCGGAAGAAGAGCATGAACAACACTTGAATATGGTATTACAAGTATTAAGGGAGCATCAGTTGTATGCCAAATTGAGCAAGTGCTCATTTTATCAGAACCAAATTCATTATTTGGGGCATATCATATCTGAGGAAGGAATAGCGGTGGATCCTGAAAATATTGAGGCCATTAGAGAATGGTCAACACCTAAGAATGTGATAGAAGTTAGATCATTCATGGACCTTGTAGGCTACTATAGAAGATTTATTGTAGGATTCTCAAAGATTTCACACTCGATCACTTCCTTGCAAAAGAAGGGAGTGAAGTTTCAGTGGATATTAGAGTGTGAAAAGAGTTTCCAACACTTGAAGCAACTATTAACTAGTGCTCCAATTATAAGGATTGTTGATCCAAATGAAGACTTCATTGTATGCACTGATGCATGTAAAGAAGGACTTGGTGGAGTCCTCAGTCAAAATGGTTTTGTTGTGTGTTATGAATCAAGGAAGTTGAAGGAGAATGAAAGGCATTATGCCACTCATGATTTGGAGTTGGCATCCATAGTGCATACCTTGAAGAAGTGGAGGCACTACATCATGGGAAAAGGTTCGAGCTGAGGACGGACCATAATGGTCTGAAATATTTATTTGATCAACCAACTCTAAATGTCAGGCAAAGCAGGTGGCTAGAATTTCTCAGTGAATACGACTTTGATATAAAGCATATCAAAGGGAAAGAGAACAAGGTGGTTGATGCACTCAGCAGAAGAGTGCATGAGTTGCATGCTAAAACCATTACCATGTACAAATCATATTTGAAGGACAGAATCTCAGACGCTGCAAAATCATATATGCATTACATGGAATTAATGGAAAAATTACAATAAGGTATTTTGCATCAGAAAATTGAAGACTACAAGCTGGAGAATGATGAAATTCTCATGTACAGAAATATAATTTATGTACCAAATTCCCAAGAATTGAAAATTTTGATATTGAGAGAAATGCATAATGTACATTATGTTGGACACCCAGGGTATCAGAAAACAATTGTAGCTGTCAAGAGACGATATTATTGGCTAGGCATGAAGAAAGAAATTGTTGAGTACATTGACAAATGTTGGAGTGTCAAAAGGTCAAGGTTGAGCATAGACACCCAGCTAGGTTATTGCAGCCAATACCCATTCCTGAGTGGAAATGGGAAGTGGTAACAATGGATTTTATCACCAAACTGCCCAGAACAAGTAAGCAGCATGATTCTATCATGGTGGTGGTGGACAAGCTTACCAAAGCTGCCCATTTCATTCTGGTGAAGCTCACTCACAAAGCAACTAACGTTGTTGATATTTATATGAGGGAAATTGCTCAATTACATGTCATACCCAAGAAAATTGTGTCTAACAGAGATCCAAAATTCACATCGAATTTCTGGAAAGGATTTGGAACAAATTTGAATTTTACCACAACTTATCATCCAGAATCTGATCGACAAACAGAAAGGGTGAGTCAAGTGATTGAAGATATGTTGAGGATGTATGTGATGGATAAACCATCAAAATGGGAAGACTACCTACATTTGGTAGAGTTTGCTTATAATAATGGGTACCAAGCATCTCTGAATATCAACCCATTTGAGGCACTTTATGGCAGAAAGTGCAACACACCTGTAAGCTGGGACAACCCAACATATAGAGTAGTGGTTGGGCAAGATTTACTTAGAGAAATGGAAGAGTGGATGTCAAAAATAAAGCATAATTTAAAGGCTGCTCAAGACAGGAAGAAAAGCTATGTTGATAAGGGTAGAATTCACAGGGAATTTAAAGTGGGTGATCATGTATTCTTGAAAGTGAAGGCCAACAGAAGTTCCCTGAAGTTGGGAAATTGTTCAAAGTTGGGAAATTGTTCAAAGTTGGAAACTCGTTATTGTGGGTCATTTGAAATCCTAGAGAGGATTGGACCTGTAGCACATATACTTGCATTACCTGCATCAATGTCTATTTATAATGTATTCCATGTATCATTGCTCAAAAGGTATGTACCTGATGCTAATCATGTTATTGATTGGAATGTGATTCAGGTGGAGCAAGAAGGCACTTTTCAAGTGCATCCGGTGTGCATACTGGACCGAAAGATCAAGAAGCTCTAGAATTGAGCCATAGAGCTATTAAAGGTCCAATGGACCTGGTACAGTCCTAAGGATGCAACTTGGGATCACGAGGATGCTATGCAGGCAGAATAGTCGCATCTTTTTGAATATTTTTGAAAATCTTGGTGATAAATGTATATATGTATTGCACTAAGGACAGTGCAAAAATAAGGGGAGGGGAATGTAATACCCCAAGACCAAGCCCCAGTTGAATTGTAAATATGTTTTATAGGCTGGTGATCCAGGTTATTATAAGCTAGGAGGCTTATGTGATGATAAGGCTGGAGAACCTAATTGCTAATGGCTCGTGAGCCTAATTTTGTATATGTAAACACTCATATCATTAATATAATACATCAATGCATGTAGATCGACCACGATAAAAGAGTATGGGGGACTAAACTCCACTAGGGAGGGAAAGGGAGGGGCTAAGAGCCTAGGAAAAGGGTTAAGCTTGAGAGCTTACTGCCAAAGGAATATTATAATATTATTCTTAAAGATTTTGGTGAGGATAATTATTTTATCCTAAGTCTCATGGGAAAGAGAAGGAATCCCAAGTGGAGAGGAATGAGTCCCTTGAGAGCCATGTGTCATCAAGGGCGCATGAAAATAAGTGTGGGGGAAATTAGTCTGTTTCTCACTCACTCAACCATTCTCTCCATCGTTCGACCTCTACAACCCATAAGTTGTACGCAATATCTCCCTGTCATGGGTAGCGTACCTGTACTGTACCCGAGCCAATATTGTTCCTTAACTTTTTCCTGTTGTTGCTGTCTCCGTTCCTAACCTGAGCGTGGTCACTGCCATCACCAGTTCCATACATGTTTCCTATTGCTGCCTCCACCTGATCCTGTAACTAGTTGACTTAAGCATTGAATTGAAGAGGCGGGTTGTCAGGCCCATGGATTGAAGAGGCGGGTTGTCATGCCCATGAGAAACTCTCTCTAGGTAAGAGAATTGTTGGGAAAGTGATTTCCTGAGGGATCCCAACTGTAGCTATAGTTCTCTGAGAATTCATATCTAGCCTGTTGTTGAAGCCCTGGAAGGGAAGTGGGGCAGCTGAAGAATTGTTGAGTAGAGAAGGGGCACATTTTCTGGGGTGGGATAGGCATGTGGGGAATGAGAGGTTGTAGGATGTTAGTTTGAGTTTTCTCCTGGAACGAGATCCTTCATGTTGACTGATTTGCCTCAGCCTAGCTAATAATCCCTTTACATGGGTGGATTTTAGTCCCAGCTCGAGGGTGACCCACTGTTGAGAGTTATGAGCAGCGTGGTCTAAGGCTGGGAGGATCGTGGAAGGTCTGGACGTAGTTGGTGGTCTTCTATAAAAAGATAAGTATCAATTATGTGTTCAATTACATGTTGTGTATTTATACATGTCTTTATATTTATGAGTATTTCCTATGTATGTTGTATGTATAGGCTTACTGTTAATTCTGCATGAATCTATGTATTAGCAGAATGTAATTGTCTGTTTAAGTTTTATATGTATGAATTTCCACAAGAGTATAAGTGTGGCATAGCCCAACAGGTATACGGTTGGGTGTGTTACAAAAAGTGAATTTGAATAGTATCTAAAGTGCCATTATAAAGTGAAAACTACAACATCAATGAGAGGCTTCGGCTAACCAAAAATAATATCGAAATGAGACGATCTTCACTAGCAATTTCGGTCTTTCATCTCATCAACAATCTGTGATCTGGTGTGTTCAAGTGACAGGTAGACATACGACGAGTGTATGGCGGTGATGATTATATGGTGGACAGTGGCTTGACGACCGCTCTTTAAAAAAGAAATCACTTACCTTTTCCTTGGGGTTTGGACCAATTTGTTTGACAACTCCAGCAATTCATGGCAACTACAAAAAAAATTATGACGGCTCTATCTTTGGTGGTGGCTTAGACCAAAATTGTGGCTATGGATTTACTCGGGCTACAACTCAATTCATAGCTCATAGAAAACCAATATCTCCTTTACAAATCGATACGCATCACGTAAGGGCATAGAGAAGTGGCGGCTCGATAAAGTAGCTATATAAAATAACTTGGCAGCTACTTCGCAATGATACAACAGATCCCTTCCCTTGATACAACAGACAAATATGGTGGCTTTAGACTTCAATGGAACGAGGGTTGTTGTAGCCACTTTCAATCAGCATTGAATGACTGATCATAGGTGCTCTCCTACTCTAATACCATATTACGAGAACCAAAGAAACCCTAGGTAGGGTTACACTACCAAAAACATGATCTCCATGAACATTGAAGGATATTATTATTGAATGGTACACTATTATAATGGGGGTCATCATTCTTATAAAGAGCTTGAGAGACCAAACCCTTAAAAGACGAAAACCCTAATCTTTTAACCTAAAGTCACTAAGGTGACTTTACTACATGGGTAAGCCTTATATCTCTAATATATATTACAATGAATAAACTAAAAGAGTGAATGAAAACACCAATTAAACTCATTGTTGGCAAGCATCTCTTGAATGAATCCCTGCAGAATGTAGTACAAGAATCATAAGAATTCAACAATTAACATAAGAAATCATAATTAATTAATTTACTATCTTAAAATACACTACAAGGAAAAGACCTTTTAGCGGGGGTTATAGCGAAGGTTTCTAGTGTTACAAAATTGGCAAAAATTGTCAAAAAAACCTCTTCTACAACATATGTTATCGATAGCGGATGTTTTTGCGGATACTAAAACAGAAGTTGATTATAACTAAAAAAATCTGGGTGGCTGGAGGTGTTAGCGGATGTTTACAAATCGATGCATTTGTATAAGGCAAAAGCATCGGTGTTGTACACTTAATGTCAAACATCGGGGCCGTAAAATATGAAAGCACCAGGGCAGTAAAATATTTAAGCACTGAGGCATTTGTCTTATAAGCATCAGGGCTTTAACATCAAAACACATCAGGAGATTTAAAAATAATTAAGCACCGGGGCTTTCTGCATAGAACGAACCGGTGCGTTATTCATAAGAAGGCACTGATGTTGTATAAAATAATATGCACTGATGCGTTACAGGGAAAAACGCCCCGGTGCATTAAATATCGAAAGCATCGGTGCTTTGCAGTAACAAACAAGCCTTGGTGCTTATCAATAACACAATAGCGTCAGTGTGTATCAATAACACATACGCATCGGTGATTCGTATAAGATTAACGCACCGATGGCCAAATTTTTAATATAATTTTGTGGTATTAAATTAATATTGAAACCAGTGTTAATTGATTACATAAAATCATCGTTGCGAATCTCATATGAAACACACCGGTGAGTTTTAATATTAAAAGCGTCGATGAGATTAATAATTAAAATACATCGAGAAACATCGACCTGTGATAGTGCAATTATTGTTATTTTTTAATTCCATTATTTATCAAAAAAATTACATATATCTTATATTTTGATTAGTGAATTTGGATATGATGTTTGGATTAATTTGTTATATCATCATATTTTGCATCTCTTCATTATAATATTTAGTAATCCATATATTTAATCAACGATGTAACATTTCACAACGATATTGGACAACGAAATAGAATAAATTAAAACATATTTTATTATATGAATAAGAGGGTCTTTGTCATACAAAATGGGACACTTATCAATAATCCCTTGTCTTTCAATTGGGATTACATTAAACAAAAATGTATGATTTTCACAGACAATTGCTTCAAAAAAAATACAATTGTAGCTTGCATTGATATCCAACTCTATTGCTCATCATTCTTCACTGGAACTGATGTTAGTACTCGAGCTACTTCCATGCCTTGGGGTTATTTTGTTGAATGTTTGGTTGATTGTCTCAATTGTTTTGTTCTTCTTGAAGTTCCATCTACAAACATAAAAATAAATTCTAATGAGTCTATCTACATTGGTGAGAATAATGACAATTGAAATAAATAATATACATGATTGTAAATTGAAAAACGACGTACCTCCAAAGCAAGAAGTGACTCATGAATCATACACATATGTTCAGAATCAAATCTCATGCCTTGTTTCAACAATTCTTCTGTTGGCTTAGTTCCATACTTTGTTTCCTGCAAGTTTTATACCCCATAATAAATCATAGATTTAATATAAAATATTATTTTTGTTTCATTGATTATAAAATGATAGAACTAAACAAACACAGATTATACTTACAAATTCGACAATTAATTTTTGATATGCCAACATATACTCACAACCCTTAATTAACCCAATGTCAATCGATTTTTCTTATGGCTCTTCTTTGTATGTTAGCACTTGTTTGAAGACATTCAAGGATCGTTGTTGTAAAACAACCTAAAATATACAAAAAAAACAACTTAAGTTGTTATAAGGAAATAACAATTACTCACAAACTTTGCTATCAACCCTGTTCTTCCTTGTCGTCCAGTTTTATGTGCATAATGAGTTCCATTTTCTTTTATTTTCTGTAAGAGAATATTTGAAAATTGATATTTAATGCATAATTAATTATTTGTACCTAATAGAAAAATTCAATGATTACATACATTTGAAGCACGGTGTTGTTGAGATAGCTCCTCCTGCGATGCAATTATGTCCAACTCTTTGACCATCTCCTTGTACACTTTTTTGGACATTCCTATATATATATATATATATATATATATATATATATACTAAAAATGTGTTTTTAGGAATATTACTTTTTGAATGATTATTTGTTGTTGTTGTATGTTTTTTCTATTACAAGTCTGACAGGTCTCATTGACCATTGCTCTGGAAATGTTTCATGTAGTTTAAATATAACCTGGTTCTTTGAATCATTGGATTGATTTCTATATTGTAAGTGGAAAGTATGTCTATACGTTCATTCAACTATATCCCTCATAGTTATGTAAAAGTTTTTCCCCCTTTGATTAATCTCCAACACCACTCCAGATGAGTTAAGGACCATTTCATCGTCATTTACATCTTCTATATTAATTAATTTTGTTTTTTTATGATGGCATTATGTTCCCTCGTTGTTGGTGCATGTAGAACATTAAACATATGTGAATTAATAGATTGTTTGAAACATGTCATCTAATATTCCTAAGTATATTATTAATGGAAATTCATAAAAAAAATCATATTGAATAGTATTTTTTCATTCACCTGATTCATCCCTCTGCAATTTTTCCATCGAGCTTTTACGCTCTTCTGCACTTAGATAAAAAATAATCTTATCGAACTTCCTCATTTTGTGGCCATGTATGAAACACATTAACCAATACATATTAGTTAAACTTATATATAGTTCAACCATATTAATTTTGTATAAAATTTATAGAGAACCTGCCTTTTTTGTTTTTTCGGATGTGTCATCATTGTGTCGACCATAACTTTTCTTATTTCAACTCTTCTCACTCATATTTTTATAAATATACAACATGTACCATTCAATACCAAAAAATTAAATATATTTTATAGGTAAATCACATAATTTTCAGCGAAAAAAAATCATTGTAACCGATGCGTTTTTTATATACAAAGTACCGGTGCGTTTATTACATAAAAAACATCGGGGCGTTCCATACAACAAAACGCACCGAACAATTTAATTCCTTTTTTTAAATATTGTGAATTACAACAGTGCGATATATGTAGAAGAAATCACATCGACTACAGTAGAAAACAAAAACATAGCAAAAAAAATAAACATTCATAAAAAAATAAAAAAAATTACACACCGATGAGAAGAAAAATTAAAAATATTTAAAAAATTATGTGACAACATTTTCTGTGTTGTTTAGATGAAAAGTTAGATGATATTTTAGATGAGAACATCGACGATAATTTTTTTTACACCAAAATTTTTAAATTTAAAAAAAAAAAAAAAAAAATCTTGCTTTATCGGTGCGTTCCAAATACATAAACACATCGGTGTGTTTCTGTCAAAATGGTGCACCGGAAAATCGGAAAACGTTTTTAAAAAAAATGTCAAATCGAAAATCGTTTAAAAAAATTAAAAAAAAAGGTAGAGGGTCGACTGTGTTTGGGATCTGATGCAATAAGTGGTCCCTTTGCATCATATGCCAAACACTTATATATAGAAAAACAAACCCATTAGATATAAAATTGATCCAGGTGGATATCGGTGGCCACCCACCTATTCCATTGGCTCAAAAAACAGTTTTTATCTTGGCAATTTTTCGGCAGGTTTTCGGGTTCCAAACTTTCAGGGTCGTTTTGAGGCCCTAAACAACGTTTTTTGGGGATTTGGGACCCACACGATTGAAATAAACACTGATCTGGGCCAGTCGAAAATCGTTCTTCTCGATTAGACCTTTCCAACGGTGTATCGAGCGCCCCAAACAGAGATCGTATGCAAAAGTTACTCCCCCCCCCTGAGAAGTTGACGTATCAACTACCCCCATCAGGGCCCACTAACCTTTTGGCTTTTCATCTTCTAGGGTTAGGGTTTTGGATTTTACTTATGTTAAAAAGGCCTTTGGAGCCTCATTGTAATAATCATCTTCTTGCTAATGCAAGTAGTCGTCACATCTCTTCACAGAGATAAACTGCCACCATTCTAGCGAGTCTTTCACTTTGTATTTTTATAGTCTCTGTACATTTATTTCATTAATAGAAATCATGTATTATTGTATCTCTATGTTTATATCTCTGATATATTTCTGCTATATTGTTAGATATCTAATACATCTCTGTACATTTCTTTATTATATCTCCGCTCTCATTTCGTGCCGAAAATAATCCAGATCAAAAATAGCTAAAACGAAAAGCCTTAATTCTGAAGTGATAGAGGGAGTTAAACCCTAGGGTGAAATTTTGCATTCACGTAAGCAAAAAAACACAAGGGTTTAAGGTAAGTATGAATTATTATTATTATAATTTTTTATTTTTATTTTTAGAATGTAGGGTTTTGAGTGAATCACCATACCCTTCATATCCTGATTTTTTGAATATTTTTGTTGTTCCAAAGTATTTTTTTCTTCCACGGTGTTCTACGGTCTGTCTCTCTTCCAAATTTTTCTCCTGTAAATTTTGGCAAAATAATGAAAATATTGAATATCTTCCTAATATTAAAAAAACTTTATGAAAAAGGTTTACAATGAATCACCATACCCTTCAAATTCTCATATTCTGAATAATATTGTGGTTCCAAAGTATTCTGCTCCTCCACGGTGTTCCTTTGTATGTCTCTCTTGCAAGTCTCTCCCCTACAAAATTTTGCAAAATAATGAAATAGTGAATAGTTTTTTAGTATTTAAATGACTTTATGAAATTCGATTCCTGCTCTTTTTTTAATTGTTTTAAAAAAATCGCATTTTTTTTTAACTTTTTTCTGCACAACGATGCATTTATGTAAGACACACTAGTGCGCCCATATTACATTATGCATCGGTGCATCCATATTATTTGACCCACCGGAGACATGTAATTGTTTTTTATTAACAAAATCTCGAAACACGGTGTGGTTGATTTTTCAACGCACTAGTGTTTATTGTTAATATGCGCACCGGTGCGTTTGTGGTTTATAAGCGCACCAAAATGTTTTTAAAGTTATTTGAACTTTTATTTGCACATAAAATAGTATATTCATCTCAAATTATCTTTTAGGATGAATTCACGTGACTTGCAATGCCTCAGTATACATTTTATGTTTTATGTCGCCTTATTCTTAAAAAAATGGTTTCAAAACTATATTCAAACTCGGATTGTGGTATGGTCCTCGAAATTTATTTTATATATGTACGGGAAAATTTATTGTTGATTTTGTTGAAATGCAAGCAGAAAACCTTATTATATATTCCATATTGTTCAAAGTCCATCACGTAGTTCTCCCTTTCCATCTCCAGTAATTTTAACTTATTTTATTTATGTTTCAATTGTCTCATTGAATTTTTTTTATGCATGTCAATCTGAATAAAAATGTATCCAAATTTAACAAATAATGGCGCTGACATTTTTTTCAAAAAAAAAATTGGGCTCTAAAAGATAGGTCTGCCTAGCCTCATGAGCTTCGAAAGGGGTGGCGAGCCACCGCCTCTCCCTAACGCAGCTGCCTTCAAATGACTGCTCATTGCTGAATGCAAATTGCTAGCCTCTGATCCACCCTCCAAAATTGTCAAGAAACTAAATGAAATTCCGTCAATCACCCTCCCTCCGGATCAACGTATGCAAATAGCGGTGTCATTGGTAGATCGAGCCCGGGTGGGTCAGTTCATCGGGCTCTGGCCCTCGCCCCGCACCACTGAAAACTGGATCCAGAAGAACTGGTGGCCCCTGATCACCAAGAGTGTTACCTGCTATGCGGTTGGATGAGGGTTTTTCCTCTTCGAATTCATCTCTAGAGACGATCAAGATCTGATCTTTAGAAATGGGTCATACTTCATGGGGCCACAAGGACTGTACCTCAATCCCTGGACTCTTGAATTTGATCTGGCGCTGGATTTTCCCAAGGCGATCTCGGTGTGGGTCAGGCTACCCAACATGTCGATCCATTGTTGGTCTACCTCCTCGATGCAGGCCATTGGCAACGGGCTCAGTAAGTACATTGATAAAGCTAATCCCAAAGATCAATATTCTTGTGCACATATATGTGTTGAAGTTGACTTAGAAGCTGGCCTACCAGAAGTAATAAAATTGACTGTAGGAGACTGGCAGCATTTCCAGAAGCTAGACTATGAACAATTGCCATTTAAATGCAGATATTGCCACGAGTATGGGCATTTCCAAAAAAACTGCCCAAAACTTCCCCTTTCCCAGCAAGAAAAAGATTTGGACGAAGGATGGCAACAACCCAAAATACATAAGGCAAATAGAAATGTCCTGAGGCGAGATGGAAAAGCCCCAAACCCCCAATCACCCAGAAAGGAAGCCCCCTTAACAAAAAAGCAACATGATCCAAGTAACAATCTCCCCGTCCTGGAAGAACTAGAAAATGAAAGGAACATCCCTGAAAATGATCCTCCTACCACCCTGACCCAGACAGGAAAATAAGGAATTGATCCTATTCCTTCATCCAATACAGTCCTCCCCCAGGAAATTCCAAGCTAGGGATCAGAGGAAGATTTGTCGGAAGAAGATGAAGGGGAATTAGATCCAAAACAAAGAACTAAGAAAATTGCAAAGAGGGGCACGAAATCAACACAGGAACGCAAAGAAGTGAAAACCTACAAAGACAAGTTGTAGGGGGGAAAATTAACTTTGGACGGGTTGATCAACCCAAGAACAACGAGACAACATGGGCAGTTCCATAAAGGAACAACCACCACCAGCAAGGGTAAATAATGAAAGTCGTCTCCTAGAACTGTAGAGGTCTTAGGAGCAAACAGAAAGCTGAAGCAATGAAAGACTTAATGCGCATAGCCACCCCAGACGTCCTGCTAATTTCTTCCAGATCAGAAAATATTTCTGGAATTCAAGTGAAGGAACAGCCATAAGTTCCCGAGGCACCTCAGGCGAACTAGGAACCCTCTGGAATCCCAACAAACTTGATATGATCCACTCCTACGCCATCTCACACTAGATTCTCACAATCCTTCGTCACAAAGATTCAGGCCTTCAGGTAAGCCTCTTCAACATCTATGTCCCAGTCCTTCAAGTAGAAAAAAGAGACTGTTGGAATTCTATCCAAGATCACCTGCAGCTTCTTCGCTCGGAAAATATAATACTAGCGGGGGACCTGAATCTTACCCTAAACGCCCAGGAAAAAAAAGGGGGAACCCATGTCAAAGATCCTTTCAGGGAAATCGTTGATGACCTAATCTTGGACTGGGATATGGAAGATATAAATCCCCCCAAAGGACTCTTCACTTGGTCCAATAAAAGAATAGGTCTCG
>ML797291.1:166921-178971 GCA_009831015.1 Picea engelmannii | reverse complement strand
CATCACTTTTGAAACTAGCCCTTTTATGGTTCTCTGGAAAATTCACTATAAGCAGGCTTTAATCCTATTTCTTATCTTCAGGTAGACACACTGTAAGCAGGTTCTCGACCTGTTAGTAGCCAATTTTTGGATATTAGGAAAGCAGAAGTATTTATGGGCTTTATGTCAGGGCAAACATACTTGTAATCTTGAAATTCATGCACAGGATGCATGTCTAAATTTTGTAGTTTTTCTCACAATGGTCACACCACTGCTTCCTTAATATACAATCCACTTTCTTGTTAAAAAAAAAAATGTATCCAAATTTGTAGGATCCTGATTTAGAATCAAGTTCAGACGCAGAAAATATTCCAGTACTGGTTAAAAAACGTCGAAAGGTCTTATCAGGAGCAACATACCGCAATCAGTTGGTAGATGAAAATGGACAACCAATTTACCCTACCAATTGTGACATTCCATCTTCCAACCGCAATCCTTGGTCGACGACGGTAATAATTGTTTGGTATAATGTAATTTGAATAAGCAAATTAGTGCATTGTGCTTACTAATATCATCGATGTACTAATGTTCAATATTTTTGAAATTAAGATTCTTCTAATGATGAGCGACCTACCTACTATCTTCCATTAATGCACCCCACAACAATGTCAACCCGAGAGAAGGATGCAATGAGAGCACAACTCGAAGAGGAAGCAGACCAAGAATGGTTGAATCAACCATCTATTCAATTCTCACTACATCCAGATTCACCAACTAGGAATGACTACAACAATAGTAGTTCTTCAGAATTTGGCAATGGAGACAATAAAAAAGAGGTTGGTATGGATGATTACTTACGGGATACGACTGCCATGGAGACAATGTTGTTAGACACATTCCAGAACAATGAGCTAGAGGACAATGCTCATATCAATGATACCATTTTCGAAATCCTAAAATTTGCTTCCACCACCCCTCTCTTTGGACCTGGTGCCTGGTCAAAGTCTACCCGGCTTGGGACAACAATGTTACTGTACAACGTGAAAGCAAAGTTTGGCATGCCAAATGCATGTTTCTGGGCAATATTGAGGTAATTGACTAGCAAGTGCCTTATATTAATTTTGAGAAATCTTGTCACATACTCAACATTAGAAATGGTTGTTTTTATAAACATTAAATGACCTTGTACATTTCTATTGTCCACTAACTACAGGATATTCAAAGATAAGGTTATTCCTAGTGATAATGTTTTTCCCGGTAGCTGCGTAGAGGAAAAACAGTTGTTGAAAATGTTGGGTGTTGGGTATATATCACATCATGCATGTCTGAATGATTGTTTTCTATATAGAGGAGAATATGTAGACAATGAGATATGTCTGAAATGTGGGCATGACAGGTACCATAAATCAAATAAAAATGGTAAATCGCATGGTCCTCCTCATAAGATATTGAGGCACATGCCTATAATCCCAAGGATTCAAAGGCTCTTTCATTGCAAAGAATTAGTTATGTTGCAGGGATGGAATGCCTCACATAGAAGTGAGTCAGGAGTTATGCGAATCCCAACAGATTCAATAGCCATGAAGCATATAGAGAATACATGGCCAGAAAAATTCAAGGATGAAGTATGAAGTCTACGACTCAACATAGCAATGGATGTCGTGAACCCATATTCCCTCCAATACACCAACTATTATGTTTAGCCTGTAGTAGTGATCAATAACAATATCCCCCCATGGTTGTCCTTGAAGAATTAACATCCTATGTTGGCTCTTATAGTCCCTGGTAGAAGACAAGTGAAGAATATGGATATCTACCTACAACCATTGGTAGATGAATTGAAAGAATTATGGGAAGGGACACATGTATACGATGTATCAAGACCCATCGCAATAGAGAGGAGTTTTACATTGTACGACATATGTGTTTACACCACACATGATTATCCAAGCTTAGGAGTTTGCTTTGGTAATTAACATGTTTATTGATTTTTTTATATACGTAACAATATTTATTTGCATATTTTATTCGTTGTGATTGACATTCTATTCTTAAACGCTAACGTGTTATGTATACAACAATTTCACAGGTATTGTAACTAAAGGTTATCATGGATGTAAATGTTGTGGACCTTCTCTGAAGGCTAGGTGGTCCAACCACCTACGAAAGCCAGTGTACGACTGCTCGAAGGTATTCCTCCCAGAAGAACACCCTTATAGAAGAAAAACATCTACTTTCAGTGGTAAACCGGAGAGAACCTAAAGGCCTACAATAATGACACCAGCATAATGGCTTAGAGCATATGAGAGAGAGAAGGAGAAGGATATTACATAAATGTTCGATTCAAATGGGGAGCCTATATTCGATGATCTAGAATTCTTTGACACCTATGTTGAGAAATTGCCCATTGGGATGAAAAGGAAATTTATCTTTTATGAGCTCCCCTATTGGGAGCATCTTAAGATTGCCCACTTACTAGATCCCATGCATATATTTAAAAATGTTTCATCTTCTTTATGGAGGCACATACCATCGAAAGAAAGTGACACATTGGCAGTGAGGAGAGATCTTATTTCTTCAAAAACTAAAAAGAAACATTGGCCAAGACAAGAAAGTAGAGGAGAGGTTGGTCCCTCTTGGTGTTTCAAAGAAGGTGATGTCCCATGGATTTTGAAGAAAGAAGATCTTTCTTTGGCAAAGGAAGTTATATTGGAAAATGAAGTTATATTGGGTGACAAAAGACTGTGGAGTGGAAGTCGAGTTCAACCAATCTAGTCGTGCTAGCCACCACGATCAAAACACCATACAGGGGAAGTTAGGTTATGTTGGAAAGATACAAGAGATCATTCGAGTGGATTTCTCTTCCTTCCAATGTCTTATTTTTAGGTACAAGCGGTGGGACACCTTTGATCGGAATAATGTAAAGGAAGATCGTGATAGTGGGATGATATGTATCAACTCTAAAATGATGTGGGATGAAGCCGAGGAGCCTTATGTTTTCCCAAAACACTGCAACCAAGTGTTTTTTTTACCCAGATGTGTTGGATAAGGATTGGTGGTTTGTATTAAGACACGACCCTAGATCAAAACATATTTTTGAGAACAACAATGTTATCATGCCAAGCGAGGAAGATAATGAGGGTGATGACAACATAGAGTGATATGTACATGTTTTATTTCATCTTTAATACTGTTGTTGTATATTTTTGTTATATTCTTTATTTTGCTAATTATATTGTTTTTTATTCATCTTCCGACAGAGAAAATGTTAAGTTAATTATAAAAAATCTTTGAACAATTTTAGTTGGTTAATAGTCGATTTGATGCGTAATGTGTTTATCTTTCAAATTATTTGCGATTGCATGGAACGATTGTTATTTGAACATATGTATATGTCGTTGCATATATTTAAAAATGTTTCATCTTCTTTAAGTGTTTCCAACTGTGAAATCCTAAAAATGTTAAATGTCCAGTTGAACTTTTAATGGGATATGAAATTCTACTTTTTTATGTTGATATAATTAGATGTATGAAATTCTACTTTTTTATGTTGATATAATTAGATGTAATGATATGGTTGATATGCATGTTTAATAGTACAACATTTTTGAGGATATGTTAACATGATGATCCAAAATTGAGTTCATGTTAATTTATTTTGTAGATTTAAAAGTAAGATTAACAAAATAACGTGGTTTATAATTAAAAAATTAAATTTATAACATGATTTTGTGATAATTTGGTTTTTAACTAAAGTAGTGTTTGTTAGTTTACATACTTTTATCATCGCGTTAGAAAATATTTATAAAATTATGCCCCCAATGTTGAGTAAAACCACAATTAATGAAGTGATATTTTAAAATTTGATAGCAATCAACTTACAAAATAATGACAAAATTAACAATAGGAAGATTTGCATCCTAAAATTTTAAAGCCAATAGAATGTTTATCATTGGAGATCATAACTTTTTTTATAATGACAATTTTTAGTGTAAAAGAGTCTATTCAAAAACAGTAATTAGTACAATGGAAAATAATATTTATTCATATGTAATTTGTTTTTTGAAAAAAAAAAATAGTTATAATGAATATGTATAATGAACTATCTATGCAATTATAATTTCAATTTTATAATTATAGTTTCAACCATATTGAACTTTGTAATTTATAAAAATAAACATCATGATGATAACTATCTTATAACAAACATAAACAACATTTAAAATACACATTTATATTCGCTAGCTAACATCATCTAATTATATAGACCTCTAGCACATATAAACGTTATTAATTAGCTAGCACACATATCTAATAATTTAACAGAGCATCATCATTATGATCACATCTAACAAAAGACAAGCATTTTCTAACATCATCATCACACACACCTAACAAACATCATTTAGCATACACATGTATCAAGCACATTTAACATTAAACATATCTAATGTGACCTAAAAATGTACACATCAACATATAAATTAATTAAGTATATCATCATGATCAACAGAAAAAATGCACGTCTAATGAACAATGTTATAACATACACATCTATCAAGCACATTTAACATCCAAATCTAACACATGACCTAACAATATACACATCAACATCAACATATAAATTAAGTACATCATCAACATGATCAATAGAAAGAAAAAAAAAACACCATATATATATATATCATGGACAAGTCAAATAACTGCTACAACATATCTAGTCCAGCCGATGGCATAATCTGCATAACTACAACAGTAGTGGATGCCTAGTTTGTAGTGGAAAATGATGGATGATGAATAGGTCATGCCTGCTCATCTAGGTGAGGTGAAAGAGGAGGATGAGGAATATGTGCTGCCTCCTTTTGATCTGGGAGAGGTAAAGGAGGATGTGGAGAAGGATGATCACGACCACCCTCATCAATTGATGGGGTACTAGACGAACGGGTCGTATTGGAAGAAGAGTTGTGTCTATCATCAGGAGCCCTCCTTGTTGATAGTAGCTTGACAACTCCGACAATATGATGCATAAAAGGCATCAAATCACACGACATCTCCCTCCAAATCTCCAAGAGCATAGGATCTACCATGATGTCTTGCATCAGGGCAGGGCGGACTCCAACCTGAATCTGGTATCGGGCCTACGATGCATGTCGTTAGGTATCTGTACCCGAGGACCCCAACCCGTCGCGACCTTAGGCATCATCTCCTCATCGTCATCTGATGGGGGAGGAGGCACATCCCCAATGAAAGTGCCAATATCTACAATATATATAGTACATAATAATAATTACACAGTTAATTCATTAAACAAGTTAAAGAACGTGTTAGAATTAATTTTATTCTAATTAAGTAAGACAATAAAATGAAACTGTATTAGTTTAAATAATTAAACATTAATATTACCTCTATCATCTAATGGCTCATCTGCTGTGAAGAGGATGTTTGGACATCCTCGCCAATCCAAACCCGCATAAGGACACAGCACCATGATGAACATGTGATCCACTGCACTGCCTAGTAACCCTAGTGCATCTAGTGCAATCCTAGTCGGAAACTCCAGCTGGGCCCTCTTGGGCATCATCTCCCCCCACATGCGCATCCGCACATGAGTTCTCGGCCTAGCAGGATGACGAACAAAAGTCTGCCTCGTCTCTGGAAACCTCTCAAAAAATAAGCAAAATAGCTCTAAGGCAAATGGGAAGTTCAACCTCCCATGTATCATAGCCTGACATTTGTTGAGCACTATACAAAACTGTCGCAAAAGAATGGCAGACCATCTGATACATCGTGGCCGTTGTACCAACGAATCAACATAATACAAAATATGCTAGCTAATGTGTTTCCCATCACTGGTAAAATGGGCTATGGTAGTCACTAAGAGTGAGAGGCACCTAACCTCCTCTACACCAAAAGAGGTGATTTTCAGTGGTCCACCAGACACCTGAAAAATCAGTTGGGGATAGTACCTCAACCCCAATATATCGTTGAGAGTACGTGAGCTTACTCTCAGCATCAACACCCACTGGGACATCTAGGAACTGGGGAAAATCCTTCCCTCTCCTGGATAGCCCAGTGATAAAGTAAATATCCTCCTTAGTGGGATGGTACCATTGATCCAGACCAACATGGAAAGTCTGTCGATGGACATCCCATTGACAAATCAAATGAACCAACAACCTGGAGTGCCCCTCAAGGGTTGTAGCCTCCTCACGGTACTTAAGGAGGCCTACATCCCTCAAGATAATACGAGTCGCTGCAGTAATAGGGCGAGGGTACAAATCTCTCTCCCTCTCCCTCGCCTCCCATTCCCGTATAACATTATACAAGTCCACCCTTTGTTGTTGTTGTTGCTATCTCCACTCACGTCTATGCATGATTAACATATGAAATACATCAGCCTCACTCATACATAAAACATAAAAAAAATCTAATGAATGGTAAATTTATCTATAAATACGGAAAAATAACTTCCTTCAAAAAAACAAGTTAATTGCATTAACGGTGTGCCCAAAAAACAATAACACACCATCGGTGGTGCGCACGTAGATATTGTGAGCACCATGACTGGTGTGTCAGTGTAAACTAATGCACCGAACAAAATATGTTCTATTGTGTTATGCAGTGCATTGGAAAATGGTACCGCACCGGGGTGCTACACTACAACACATATCCCCTTATGCGTTACATTTATCGTACGCACCGCTTAAACCAAAAAGCAAACTAAAATATTAACACACGTAAACAATTATTTAAAAATTAGCAAAAAAAGTGTGTGTATAGGTTCACTACATGTATCGATGCATGTTACTAACGTAGACACACTGGCACATAAAATTTTCCAATTTTTCGAGTACAAAACTTTTTACAGTGCATTCTGGTCGTTACTATCGCACCGTGTATGGTGCCACCAAAACATTTATTGGGTGCACCGCAACACAATGTTACATTTCTCGGCGGTGCGTTTGGTAAGCATGAACGCCCCAGTGCGCACGTTTACCAACACACTGTGTAAAAATATACCTAATAAGGGCAACACACCATGTACTTTAAGGTGTGTTATTTATACTTTGACGCACTGCCCCACCAATTATATGATTTTCTTCGGTGCATCGTTAAACGAAGGCGTTGATGCATTTATGTTTACCAGCACACCGGCGAGAAAGATAACAAGGTACGCGGTGCGCCCTGTAAATTTACAAGTCGCACTGTAGGCGGTGCGAGTCGAGAACCTTGAATGCACCACACAATTTTTTTTTATTTTTTTTTACACTTAAAATTTCAGTCAGTTTTAAATTTTAATACGGTGAAAACTTAAGTTATGAAGAAACAAGGACATTGCCTGGACATTTTGTTGTCGGGGAGGCATGGTTGCGACGTACTCAAAAATACAAAATTTGCCCTCTGTTTGGAAAAATTTGAAATTCACGCACCGAGTAAAAGACGAAAGGAATACAACCAAGGAAAACACTGATGGAAAGGCGCTTCAGATAAGCAAAGGTTGCACTGATGCTTTTGAGCTCTACAACACTAAAAATGGTAAAAATGATTTTTACAGTCGATAGTTTTTTTTAATAAAACCTTGTTCTGGTGCACCCGATGCACAATCGCACCGGACCATACATGTTTAATGAGTGCACCGGTTATATTTAAAAAAAAAAATAGCCCTAGCATGATGTGCGTGTTTTTGGGTACACATGCGCACCGATGCATATACTACTACATAGCTCATCGTCGTACATATTTTGAAAAACTACATTAGTGCGAAATTTTGTGTTTAAGCATGACATGGTGCGGTATAATAATAGACACCTCGATGTGATTGGTTTCACATAACGCACCACCTAAATTTGGAAATTAACCCTAACACGGTGCTCCATATTGGAGCACTGGTGCGCATGATACAATGGAGTGCACCAGAATATATTTTTTGACCCAATCCTACATTGGTGCATAAATGTTTTTGATTTAACCATATAACGGTGCGCTCTACTAATAGCGCACTAGTGCTTCTAGTGTTATGTTGTGCACCGTATCTTTTTAAAAGAACGCTACTACAATGCGTCATTATTTCACGATGCATCCTTATTTCCGTAGCGCACCGGCTAATATTTTTCTTTATTTGAAATAACCCTGCTACGGTGCGCTAGTTTTGAGGGCATCGATCCGCCTGTTATAGAAAACGCATTGGTGCGTTATGTACTTATAAAAGCATCGTTGTAAAAACATCTGCTAAAACCCCCACACGCTCACCTCCGCCAATATCATCTGCTATAAACGGATTTTTGGGATATTTGTAGGGGGTCCGCAAAAACCTTCGCTAGAGGGTCTTTTCCTTGTAGTGAGAGTATTAATTTCCTAATATATTATTTTTCATACGATAATGTTAAATATAGTCAATGCAAAGTAGACAATTGTTAACAATATATAAATTACTTAAAATAGAAGAAATTATATCTTATCATTTTATCCTTGCTTAGAGGAGAGGGAGGAGATTTTAAAGTCATAGAAATTATTTCAAGACACCAAACATGTTGCATTCCATTGTTTATTACTCATACACACTCATCCACACAACATGTTTCATAGAGGGGGGGGAGGGGGGAGGGGGAGGGGGGCGGGGTAGCACATGTACTCATCTCACAACCAATCAATCATTATGTTAGTAGGAAGATCACTATGGACACCCTTGTTGGCATAAGGATCACAATATACTTAGAGGAAATTGTTCACAATTTTTACTATCCTAGTGATATTCCCATTCTACACAACATATGTAATTCAGGGCTTGGTAAAGGGCAATGCGTCTTTTGATAGTTTTATTAGAATTTTTTTTAAATGGAGTGTTTGACCCAAGGGTGAAACTCTTATCACACCAAATATTTTTGAAACATAAAACCAATGGATGTCCTCCCTACTTAAGAATAGAACCTAGAGGAAGTGCAAGCTTTTTTTCAAAAGACAACTTATGCAATCATTATTTGTGGCAAGGCGTTATGTTTTAAAGGTTCTGTAACCATAGAAAAAGTCGTGTTTTATAAAGATTGAACTGCTTGTTGCTAATGTTTTTGGACACAACGAGTTGAGTGAATATTTAATCCAACCAAGGTAGTGTGGATAAGGGTGTTCAAAGTAGGCAAGCCCTAAGTTGGTTGTGTGGGTTTTAGTTTGTGATTATTATGGTTGTACTTGAGGTTGTTGTTGATGTAGAGATGTTGTGGTTGAAACGATGATGAAAATGTCCAAAGCATTTAGTATGGAGCTCGTTGAGCCAGGGTTGCTTGATAATCAATGTGTTGTCATTAGGAATTTGTTGAAAGTGTTGTGATAGGAATTGATTTCGTTGTCCATTAATTGCTAAATCATGGTCATAATGTCTTACATTACCTTGCCATGGAAATCTTGTTACTTGTTGGCATTGCTTCATTGTGTCATACATGGACTTGGCTTAAACCTTTGGTGTTGGATTGGAACCTTAATGTCTATTGTGTTAGGTTGGCTTGGAAGTCTTTAGCTTGCTAAGGTTGCTCACATTAACACTTGGGCCAATAGTTGGATGAACCTTGCAACATTCCTTGAAAATTATTATTGAAGACCCACATGTAGAGGAATATTTGGAGAAACTTGGCATACAAATTGAACTATGAATATGGATGCAAAGGAAAAATCTGAATAAGCCTAAGATGACAAAGACCTTGGTGTAAAGGAAAACTCCAAAAACAACCAAGTTAAGAGTTTTATCCTTGATATGAACCCAAAATTTGGGGACGAAGACTTTGAGAGAAGCTTGGGTTCAAAGGTTAAATTTTATAAAAAATTAGTTGAGGGTCATTTTTTTGTTGTCAACCAAGTGCATAGGGGTCTCTAAGAAGTACTTGAGTGGTGATAAACCTAGGTGAAAATATGGGCTCTAAGAAAACCAAGATAAGAGCCAAAAATATTTACATATAAAAGCGTATGTAGAGGTGGATTCTAAAAATGATCAAGGTAAAGGCCAAAACAAGAGGCTTTGAAACCAAGTGATTCAAGAAAGCATGAGAAAGATTAGGGTGTGTGCTTTAAGAGTATGGTTTATTGCACATGAGCACATAAATACAATATAAGCTTGTGACATAATTAAAATTAGTGAAAAAACATTATTTTAAAGATAAAAATTACCCCAAAGATAACCTTGTCTCAAGTAAAGATTTGGAGATAAGATAATTCTCAATTCCTAAAATAGACTTAATATCCCAATATAGTATTGCTCAACTAAGAATGTTAAAAATAATCAATGAAAATAAATAATTATTAACAATAAGTAAATGACTAAAAATAAAATAAAACATGTGTCTCGTCATTAAGTATAAAAACAATGAAAGCTTTCAAATTGATGTGGAGAACATTGAGATTCTTGCATATAATAATATTCCTTTCATTACAATCTAAATAAGGATTACAACAATATAGTAGAAAAATAAATGGCTCTCTAACTACCACATTATTACAAGACATCAACAACAAGCATGTTCAAAGAGAATATCCCTAACCATGCTCCACCTATAGTTGACACCATCACACCATCTTTAAACATATATCAAGGATGTGTTGGTGTATATGGTCATCCTTCAGAGATAAAAATATAATTATTTTCTCATGAAAGAACGTATTTGGGAGGTGATAGTATCTACGGAAATCCATGATTTTAGAGTTTGTTCTGATTGAGTCGTTGAGTCATTGCCTACTTCCTTAATACATGAGAAAGTAACGCACAAGAAAGTACTTGCAAGATAATAGTATCTACTTGGGCAATCCATGATTCTAGAGCTTGTTCTGATCAAGTCACTTGTCATTGTCGACTTTCTTGATGAACAAGTGTGGATTCAAAAATAGACTAAGATAAGACCCAATCATAGGAAGAGCATTGCCTTAAACCATGAGAATGCTACAGGTGGACCACTACCATCTTGGAAGGCGATTTCTTATTAGCATATCCTGATGGGTACACTAATTGAAGCCAACCATTTAGAAGACTTGAAGAAAGAGGGTGGAAAAGGTACACTCAACCTTATTACTTTTGAACGTATCTTATTGGACCTGTGGAAATTCTTTCTATAAGACAACACCTTAGTTGCATTGAAACCATCTTAGCACCACAACTCTCTGATACTCTTTTTCACAAGGCTCATGTTTGAGCATGAGCATGAGAAATCTTTTTGTCTTATCGAGTACGAGCATCCATTGAACTCCCCCAACAAGCATGAGCATCTTAAGCTTTGTCTCGTTGCAAGCACCGGAGTTGGTGCGTGTGAGCATCGTCTACCATCCAACATGAGCAAAATGTTATTGTGTACTACTCATGTGCCTCAAATGAGCCCTTCTTCTCTCGTGCGCCCACGACTCATCCTCTGTCCAGGCACCACGACGGGGGTTGTGCCGCAACTGTCTCTTTTTTGCACTACTTCTTGAGCCACCTACTGCCCACCTCAATCGTCCTATCACAGACCTTCCTTTCCTATCAAAGAAAGTTGGTCCCACTATCTATATAGATATAGGGACATTGATTGAAGGAAGATTATGGTATTTGAGACTCATCCATCCATAAGGGCCCATCCTGTAATGTTCCTGACTTGGCTAGTCTAGGAAACATTGCTAATGTGTGTGTAGGATCAAAGGTTTACAACATATAAATGATCATACAAATAATAAATGCGACAAAAGGACTGCAAAGTTTGTATTATGATATCTCTGTGGACTACAAAATGGTCGAATGCGGTTGAATAACTGACAATACTCGACTAGATCAACATACAAAGGATCTTAGCCGGAATATAAATAAGAAACTGCGGCTGAATAAAATAACAACACTTTGCTAGATCAAAAGACAAAAGGATCTTAGCCGGAATACAAATAAGCAACTAAAAGATAATACCCGGAATATGGGAGCATTGTGGAATCAATGAAGAATGATGGAAGACCTGGATGATCTTTCCGGTGACTAGGGTGTGTCTTTCAACACCGAAATCAACCAACTGGTGTCTTCCTCCTGGAATACACTGAACTATCTCTCCTGAGATGCGCCTCTTCTCCTCAAT
>ML797291.1:133819-155696 GCA_009831015.1 Picea engelmannii | reverse complement strand
GGAAGAGTGAGGGAACTATACCCTCATCTTCAAATAGACTGAAAATAGTCTTTTGGAGGTCCAAAAGCTTTCCAATGGGGAGGTGTGATCAGGGGATCAAATTTTGCTCAAAAATTCAAAGTGCTCGGAATCGCTTCAAATCGAACGAGAGCGTAAGCCTCATCGTTACGAACCCAACGCAACTCGTTTGGGTTCAAACGGACGTCAGGAGCGAGAGATATCGCGTTCTGTTCAAAAGGCAAACAGGCAAAAAAAAAGGGGTGCTGACTGTACAGTCCATACGGATGCTGGCGTGGCAGGCCGTACGACACATGGCAGGCAACTATTTGCACAGTTGGCAGGTGACATGGCTTATTTGCAGCGAATGGAATGGCGACACGTGGCCCAATCAATGGCCGCCACGTGTCCCCTATTTATTGGTTTAAAATTTATTTGGAGTCCACCTGAATCGACCCCGTGACCTCCACCCGCATGCAAAGCTTTGGCAAAGACCACCAACCAATGCACCACCATAGTGTTTCTTAACACTATATGGTGCGCATTACATTTGAATTGAAATAATGTATGTATGGGCGGGGGGTCGGGCCCCAGCCCGTGGTTATGTGTATTGTAATATGCCACGGTTTAAAACCCTTTGCGCGCACATTTAAAACTATACCCCGGTCACATGTTGTGTTATAATATGACCACAGGCGCGGGTATATGTTTTAACATAGCCCTGTTGCTATGGTCGCGGTCACATGTTTATTGCCATATGACCATTGAACGCATGCGCGGGTACGCGTTGGTTTGAATTCGGTTCAACGGTTATGGCCTTTACTTTTAAATGCGCGGTCATATGGGTCATATGACCTTGCCCTTGGCGGTTAGGGGCTAGGTGCGTCCATAACCGTCCTACAGTTTGCACGGTTCGCGCGGTTGGTCCCGGTGCCAAGTTTTTACGCTTTAAATTGCGTGTGGGCTAGGTTGAGCCAACAAGGTTGTGTTTTGTAGATGTAGAGGCAACAAGCTTGAAGGCAGGACTTCCAGGAAGCCTATCTTCTTCAATTTTTGGCCAAACGAGGTGACGAAAAAGCCCAGCTAGGGGTTTTTGGACGTTCTGAAGCCATTGGAGCAGTCTATTTGGCATTTTGAGCATTGTAAAGCACATTTTTTAGCACTTTGAGCAAATAATGCAAATGATCCATTGGAAGCTGGACCAAGAGATGTAGCCCAAGAGAGGGGTGAACTCCTTTATCATTTGTTGTGTTATGTGTTTTTTGTTCATTGATTATGTTGTTGTTTATATGCATCTTGAATGAATAAATCCTATTAAAGTTGTGTTGCAATGTTGATCCATTTGCATTTTAACACATAAATTTAACTTGCAAATATTTTCAAGAATACAAGTCTTCTTCATTTTTAGATCAGTTGGAGGCCCCTGATTGTGCGTCTTTGGACAAATTGACTACCATTTTCCTTAATAGATTGCATTTATCTTACATGGTAGCAATTTAATTTTTTTGTTGCACCACAATACCCATAATTGATGCGAATTGAGAAATGGATTGACGCTCATTGTCATGAACTTTTGAGGTGATCAGAAATAGGGAGGTACTATTGCAATGAATCATTTCTTCATGGGTTCAAAAATTCTCCTAATTTCTTGCAACTCTCTAAAATCCAAAAGACCAAAATACCAAACTAGGGCCATATATGAATTGATAACCTAAGACTAGACAAACCAACAAGCCCAGAGAACCACCCCTGGTACTCTCTCAAATTGAAAAGTAGCAAAAAGCCCTAAACACAACGCCAAACTCACCAAGGAAACAATACACCAAGTCCAACACCTAAATACAAATTGATTACCTCGAACAGGGTTAACCAACAAGTCCATGAAACTTCCACCAGAGTTCCCCCAAATTAACTATGAGTAATGGAACTTGGAAGCCCTGGACATAAGATCAAATAAACCAAAGAGACAATCCACGCAAATTGAATGTAACTACTCAATAAAAATATGATATTTCAAGCAAGGAAGACAAAGGCCCAATTTAGATGGAAATTGAAAGAGATTCAAAAGCCCCACCCCCCAACACAAATGAAACTAAAAAAAACAACCCATCTAAATTTCTTCTAGAGCTCAGATTCACCAAACCAGGAATGTGTGCTACTAGACTTAAAACATCTCTTACTAGACAACGATCATCAAGTTGAAACAAGTTTCCACCTCCCCTGTACTGCCTTCCTCGACAAGTCTCCATAATTCCATATCGTTAGTGATAAATTCCAATCGATGGTTCAAATTTTAGCTTTGCCATGAATTTGAGCATGCGAGGGGGAAGCTCTAGTCTCATCAAGTTATTTGCCTCGTGTTGGAAATGAGGCCAGAATGTGCATGAAATGTGTAACATTAACGGGATGGTACTTGCCTTTGGGTTCAGGGTTGTTTGATTGAGGTATAACTCGGTGACTTGCTGAGCCATTGATCCTTAACACCCCCACTTTTAAAGATGTGGCCTCGTTTGCAAGTGAATCGACTTGTTGATTGTTTTCCTCTAGAACTTGATAAAAAGATATATTTTGAAAACCGCTCACCTCTTTTTGAGCTCAAACCAATATATATGCAAGCTTGTAATCAACTGAATATGTTTTTAAGACCACTAGATTTATAATTTTGCTTGAATCTCCCACTACCATCATAGATTGAATTCGGGAGCCTAAAGCCATGCACAAACCTTGTAAAAGGGCATATGCTTGAGCTTGGGTGTTGGAGGAAGTTCCCAATCCCCATGCATAGGTTAATTCCATTTTTCCTATGGGATCCATGAGGATCAACCACGCGCCTGCCATCCCCTCAACTCCATATATATTAAGCATTGATAGGTATTAAAAAAAAACAAAGCACAAACCTCTCATTACTTGACATTTTTGGAGTTAAGATGGATTATTGGTAGTTTACTTATTTATTATTTTATAATGATGAAGATGATGAAGTTCATTTTCCGATAATACTAGTAAGATCTATTAGAGAAATATAGGGAATAACAATAAATATCTTCAATTTTTCATTTTTATGTTTGAGTAGGGTGGAAATGAAAATACAAGGTCATTATGGTTTTCATAAGTTAGGAGGTCCTTAAGAGCAATTAAGGGAGTGAGTTAGTACGTGGACGAACTCAACTTTTTTGGTGAATTCATTTTTTCCTTGTGAGACAAAGTTCCACCTTTATCCATTAGTTTTTTTCCAAATTCTAGCGATCTTGGTCATCTTAAATTTGCTCTGGACCTTGGAGGACAATGTTCCCATCAATCAAGTAGAACTTTAACTTGTAACAAAATTCCTACGAGATTTAGAAAAGAATTTCCATTGGAAAAAGGTTAAATTTATCTACTTATTAACTTACTCCATAATTAAGTTACAACACTTAGTATTTCCTTTATGGTGTAGTTTCATCCTATTACTCTACATATTATCTACGACTTCTTTTTGAATTTTTATTTTTCCTTATTATATTTAACTTAAACCTTCTTAACCTCATTAGCTTGTATCCCTATTTATATATAAGCGCTTCATCCCCTATAGAATAATGGTTAAAAGATTCAACTAAAATACATTTGATAAAAATCTTATACACAAGGTAATTAAAATTTATCTTTTTTCCAAGGAAAAAAGCGTAATTTTATTTCATCGGATGTGAACAAAATTACATTATGCATATACACTTTCATTGATCCGGATTATTTTTGAGAATGAAATGAAAGCAAATATACTACAATGAAATACACATAAATATTGCCAAAAACAGAGAAATACAATAATACACGATTTCTATTAATGAAAGAAATGTACAGAGATTGTAAAAATACAGAGTGAAATACTCGCTAGAATGGTGGCAGCTTATCTCTGAGAAGAGATGTGACGATTACTCGCATTCGCAAGAAGATGATTGTTACAATGAGGCTCCAAAGGCCTTTTTAACATAAGTAAAATCCAAAACCCTAACCCTGGAAGATGAAAAGCCAAAAGGTTTGCAGGCCCCGATGGGGGTAGTTGATACGTCAACTTCTCGGGGGCGTAACTTTTGCATACGATCTCCGTTTGGGGCACTCGATACACCGTTGGAAAGGTCTAACCGAGAAGAACATTTTTTTACTAATCCAAACTATTACTTTAGCAATTGCCTAAACCTCGAATCCCCAAAAAACGTCGTTTAGGGCCTCAAAACGGCCCCAGAAGTTTGGAACCCAAAAAACTGCCAAAAAACTACCAAGGTGGAAAACTGTTTTTCGAGCCAGTGGAATAGGTGGGTGGCCACCGATATCCACCTGGATCATTCATAGTGTATTCCTGGTCCATTGTTGAGTCTATAAACTAGTTGCTACTAATGTAGCTCAAAACATTTTGCATATACATTATTCAAAGTGTATTCCTGGTCCATTTTTGAGTCTGTATACTAGTTGCTACTAATGTAGCTCATAAAATCCTTGATAAGGGACTATAGCATTATATAGTCTATGTGGACTTTACATACTTTGTTGCTTGAAACAAAAAGCTTCTTTTAGCGGGTTGTATATAATTTCTCTGTTGTAGTCATTCCAAAAAAGGTTGATGTAGATATCCCTTCACATCTTCATTATGCACTTCTATTACTTTCCATTGCCCCAAAAGCCAAATGAAACCCCTCTTCTGACCTCTTGTACGCTTCCTTATTCCTTTCCGTGCAAACATGTCGACAAGTAAGAGAATCAAAAGAGTTATGTAAGAAATTGATGTCTTCCACTATAGTAGCAAGTCTAGTGTTTATACATCTTCGAGTGCCTCTTATCCAGTTAATGACATTCATGGAATCTCCAAAAAAATTTAAAGAGTGACAATCCTTTTCAATGGCGAAAGCAATGAGGAGTTTAAGGCTCATCAGTTTAGCATAATTGTTTGTTCTCGTCCCTAAGCCAAAGGTCAAGGAAAAGTAGTGAGAATCTGATAAAAAGAGAATCCCTCCTCCCCTGCAAGTATTGTTTTGGGATGCACCATCGAAGAAACCCCAGGGTTTTGTTTTGTCAATATCTTCCTCTTGAAACTGTCTAGTCTTGACTCTTTCTACCGGAGTGGAGAGAGAATAAAATATGGCTATACACTTTACCACTGTAATCTTTGGAACARATGACACTCCTTTAAAAATAAGGGAGTTTTGAGCTAACCAAACACATAAAATTATCAAAAGTGGTAAGGCTCTAAGACCCATGTAGATTATAGGCGACCACCAATCCTGYCACGCTTGTTCTAAAGAAGGGTCAATCCAGTTGCAACGAAGGTCCAAGAGTCTCGACACTTCACTCTAAACTTCTATGATGAATCGACACTCCAAGAAAATATGAATAATTGTTTCTCCTTTCGATTTACAGAGTGAGCACCAACCTAGGCCATGATTATTTCTCTTCTATAGAATTTCCCAGGTCGGCACTTTGTTTGATAAGACATTCCACATGAATAATCTTGTTTTGGTTGGACAATTCAACTTCCAAAGCTTTTCCCACCACCAGACTGACTCTCGTTGGTACAAGTCTAAGTTTAATTCAATATAACCCATCTTGGGTGTGTAGATCCCTGAAGGAGCCGTATCCCAAATAAGTTCATCCTCACGATCCCTGAGCCTAATCTATGATCTTTTTAAATTTGTTATATACCTTTCCAGCTCTGTAACTTCCTCATCTTCTAAACCCAACGAAATTGTTGGCTTCCATCCTTGAGACCAGTTGGTCGTAAGTCTCGGCTCTGCGAGTTTATTTAACGTATCAAACCCACTTGATATCAAATGATTGATAAGTTGTTCAGAGAGTATGTGTTGTCCTCACAACCCAGCCAAGGATCTATGCCCAGTCTAAAACGCTAACCATTCCCTATCTTCCAGGCAAGCCCATCTCTAATGACCGGGAAAGATTTGATAACCGCCTTCCAAATCACCGAGGCACCTTTCAAAGATTTTTGTGGAATCCCGATCCAACTCTCCAAGGGAACCATCTGTATATATTTTTGCACCACTACCCTAGTCAAGAGACTGGAAGAGTTTAGAAGTTGCCAACCTCCTTTTTCCGCCAATGCTTTGGAAAAGAGAAACATATTTTTCAAGCTCCATCCTCTGAGAGCCTTGGGAACAATGATCCTTTCCCAGCAAACCCAAGGAGTCACATGTGATTCTTTCTTACCACTCCAAAGAAATCTGAAGGTAAGTTTTCTTGCAGCTTCAAAAATTCCTTTTGGGATCCAAGAGAGTGACATCCATTAGACTGGGATTGCTTCCAGTACCGTCTTGACTAGAACAAGTCTGCCTGCACGTGAAATCCACCTATGGCTCCAAGTGTTTGATATTTTATCCAATTTCTTCAGGAGCCACTTCCAGTCTTCCTTTCTGTAGTCATTTGGTTTTAAATAGAACCCTAGATATTTCAATCCATTATCTAGCTTCTTTTCCTCAAAAGGGAAGAAATGCCTAAAGACAAGACGTTCTTCTTCATTGAGTAAATTTGTTGTAAGGGACGATTTTCCTTCCTTAATTTTCATGCCAGTTGCTTTGGAAAAAAGATTTAGTATATTCTTTAAAGTTTTTGTATCCCTTTTGGATCCCACACTAAAAATTAACACATCATCTATGAAGAGTAGATGAGTAAGTTGCAAAGCTTGTGTAACTTTGATTATGGATAAGGATCCTAACCTTTTTGCTTCCAAGATTGCTTTGTTAAGTCCTTCAACGACTAAGAGGAAAAGCAGTGGTGAGAGAGGGCAACCCTGCCTTAAGCCTCTTTCTGAAGGAAAAAAAGGTGAGGCAAAGCCATTAATAAGCATTGCAAAGGAAACTATTGTGAGACAGTTCATGACCCATTTGATGAAGGGAACTACAAAGCCCAAGTGTGTTAGCAATAGACGAATAAAAAACCAACTTACTCAGTCATAAGCTTTGGAGAGATCAATTTTTAGCACTACACTTTTCAATTTTCTAGATTTCATACTGTGAAGTCCTTCTTGTGCTACCCCGTTCACTTCATGAATTTGTCTACCTTCCAAGAAACCAAACTACTCACCCGAGATTCTTTTTGAGAGTATTCTTTTCACCCTTCTTGCTATAACTTTTGAAACAATTTTATAGACACAGTTACAAAGGGAAATTGGACGAAAATCGTCCAAGGACATCGGATTGTTCGTTTTTGGAATTAAAGCTACGAAGGTGGAGTTTAAGCTTTGAGGGATTCGCCCTGTAACTCTAGTGTCCTCTACCAATTTTAGCAAATCTTGTCTCAGAAGCTCATACAAACCTAGAAAGAATTCAATAGTCCAACCATCTGGACCTGGGGCTTTTGTCTTTTTGAAATCTGTGTAGGACTTCTTTTAATTCTTCTTATGTTACTTCTTCCATCAATAATCTATTATCTTCTTCATCAACAAATCTTGGAAAAAGTTGGGCCATGCGAACCACTTCTTCTATAGTTGCTTGGTTTTCTGCTTTAAAGAGCTCTTGAAAGTGATTTTCCTCAGTCTTGAAATTCCCTCAAAGGAGTTCTCCAGATTTCCTTCCTGGTCTCTCAGTTGCCAAACGGTATTGGCACTCCTCCTGCCTTTAGCAAAAGCTTGGAAAAACTTTGTATTCTCATCTCCACTTGCCAACCAGGTAGCTCTGTTTTTCAATCTCCACGATTCTTCCTTTTCCTTGAGTAAGTTATTTCTCCTATTCTCTAATTGAAGTAGTGAAATCTTGGACTCAAGTGCGGTGTATCCCCCCCCTTCTTCTTCAGAGAAACTTTGTAGCTCAAACTCAATTTCTTTTAGTTCCTTGTCTTCATTTTGACTTTTTTGATAAGCCCAAGGCTTTACTTTCGCTTTGATCCTTTTTAGGTTTTCAACAAAGTGAAAGGTTGCCGAATGGTGGCTATCCAAATGAAAGGGTATCCAATTCTCTTTTACAAGATTAATGAAAGATTAATCTTTTAGACATGTCTTGTTGAATTTGAAAGGACTAGTTGGCTTTTTTGGACCTTGTCTGAACTTAAAGAAGATCGGGTAATGGTAAGAGATACCCCCGCTGCCAATCCACTGTTTCATTGTCAGTTTCTTTTCCAAAAAAGAGTCAACTATCAAAAACCAGTCCAGCCTTTTAGCTAGTTCGTCCTCCCCCACCCTATTGTTTCTCCAGGTTGGTTTGAGCAAGGTGGGCTCGAGATCAATTAGTTTGCATTCAGCAAGTTTTTGACCAAAGTAACCTGCCAATGGATCAACTCTAGCATGCAAACCCCATAGTTTAGAAAGTCCCATGGAAAAATTTAAATCTCCCCTAAGATAACTGAGTGGTCTTTCATAAAATACTTGTTGAAGAGAGTGTCCTAGAAAGGGATTTTGTTCTGATAAGGGCCATAGATGTTTAGAATGTGTAGATCTTCCCTTATCTTTGATATCGAAATAGTAATGCCTAGCCCAGAATCCATACCCCAAACATTTGAGACTTGTATAGTTTGAGTATTCCATCCTATCGCCAAGCCCCCAGATCTTCCCAAGGCGTCTAAAGTTTCAAACTCCCATCGAGGAAGTAGCAATTCCAATCTAGTTTTTACCTCCCCCCCTTCCCCCAAAGTTTCTTGTAACAACAAAACATCAGGGTGTTCAGAGCAAATCACCCTTTTAAAAGCTGTTTTTTTAAGGGGGCCAACCAAACCCTTGCAGTTGAAAGACATGCACTTCATCTAGAACCCTTTCCCTGGGTCTACACTGCTTTAAGCGCCCGTTCAATTGACTATTGCTTCCCCACCAGGAGGTCAATTCTGGCTTTGGTTTGTGCTTTTGAAATCAATGATTTCTTTCCTCGGCCACCTCTATCCAACATCGAAATCACTTCCTTGCCCAAACCTTCCGAGGGAGTGGTTTTCTTCTGGGATCTAAGAAAATAGCAGGTAGACGAGTTTTCAAAGGATGTCGATGAGGATTCATCCTCGGCGCTACAGAGCCTTTTTGGGTTTGGGGGATCTACCGACGATAAATCCATCTCAGAAGAATCCGAATGTCTGGGGGTGAACTGTGTGGGAATGGTGTCGAGGGACATGTTTTTGAGAGCCTCCAACCACTCATTGCCACCTAAAGTTAAATTTTTAATTAAAATAATAATTGGAGGAGAGAGAGGTAAAGGATTACCCGAGATCAAGTTCCTTGTGTTTTTCGTCCCAGACTTGATAATGCTTAAAACCTCGGGCCCTTCTGTCACTTTGTTGCCCCTTTCAGGAGGGGATTCTTGATGTTCCTGCAAAGAGACGCCTTGTTCTATAGTTTTAGACTGCCTAAGCTTCGTTGGGTCTTGGACTTCATCACTGGAAGCCCCTGCATGGCTTCTCTCCTCCTCCTGTAAAATTCTTTTTCTTTTTTCGCTTTTGAGACCCTTTCCTCTGGTTCTTAACGACAAGTGACCATACTGATGGCATTTTCGACATCTGAAGGGAACAATTTCATAGTCCAAGCTCTGGGTATGGGTGTAGCTTCCCCATCTCAGATCGACTTCTTCTCCTAGCTCTTCTCTAACATTCAAATTGACTCAGATCCTTGCCACTTTTCTCTGTTTAGTTTCTTCAAAGGTCATATCTGCTTCTACGAAATCCCCCAAGAAATTTCCTATCTCTTTGAAGTGTTCCAAAGACCAAAAATGTAAAGGCAAGGCCGAAAGGCGGACCCAGACCGAAAATTTGTCCAATTTCTCTCTACTGGCATAAAAAAGGGGACTCCATGGCTTTAAAAGTAGTGGTGAATTGTTGACACTCCAAGTTTTGCCCAAAACTCATTTTGCATGATCTGGTTGCAAAAAGTTAAAAGCAAACTAGTTCCTATTTAGTTTGATGATCTCTGGAGCATAACCAAGATGGTCCTTCCATGCAAAATGCACCCAATCGATCACAATTTTGAGAACAAAAGTTCTTCCACTTGCTCTTCCTACAAGAGTTTGGTTTGCCATTTGAATAACTTGACTTAGACCCACATCCTCCCCGAGAACCAGGCTCCCCAGATTTCCTTTAGTTTTAAAACTTTTCCTCTTTTGTCTCTATCCTTCACTTGTCCTTCTCCTATGATCACAAAAACCTTCGACATATGCTGTAGTTCTCTGAGCAGTCTGAGCAGTTCCACCTTTCTCCTTAGACCAGTCAAAACCCTGGTGTTGTTCTACGTTTAGGAAAGCTGAAATAAAGTATTTTGTGGTTGTAGACATTGCTAATTCCTCTTGTGCGCCCGAGAGCTATGAACTGAAACCCTCCGCACTGCGCTGATCTACCTCTGATAAAAACTTCGACCCATGACACTTTGCTCCGCTTCTAAGGCCCTCCTGACTGGAACAGGGCAATGAAAAGATAAAACCGCTTTCTGACTGGGAAATCCAGTCGAAATCAAGATCTTCTCGAGGGATAAGGGATGGTGGTAAACCTCCTTCTGTGAGCAATGACTCATATGACAAAAGCTTCGGAAATGCCCCAAAACAACCTTCAAAACCCTCTTCACCCAAAGAAGAGTGAAAGAGTGTATGCGAAAGCGACTTACCAGGGGGTGGGGGAGTTTCCTTGACAAAAACCGGGAGCTGTTGTGCCAGTCTGCTTGTCTCCACCTTCTCATCCACCCGATCCCCAAAACTTCCACTTGTCTCCAACCACAACTCATCCCTGTCCAGCTCGTCACCCGAGGTGGCCACGTGTTCTGATTTCCCCTCCATTTAGGTCCCCCAAAGCTCCACTACCACCATACTCCGTGATTGTCGAGAAAAAAAGACCACATAAAATCCCGCAGATAAACAACCCTTCTAACCCTAACCTCAGACCGATAACTAACCACAAAGTCCATCTCCCCCTTGTGAATATGCATGTTGTAGCTAAAGCAACCACATTCCATACCAATATAATTACAAATCATATATAACATAATAATTAATAATAAAAATCAACCACATTTAATTTATTATATTATTAAAAATAAAACAGGTTAATTAAAAATCATATATAACATAATATTTAATAATAAAAATCAACCATATTTAATTTATTATATTATTAAAAATAAAACAGGTTAAAGAAACACTCTTAATCCTTCATTTTTTTTAATTCTAAATTTTATAATATATATTAAATATCCAAAACAAATGATTTTCTCCCACTATTTTATTAACATTAAGAGGACACACCGCTCATGCTGGCAGTTGTCCAATGCACTTCACCTTTCTTGATGCAATGAAAAGCCTCTATTAAGCGTCGTGCCTTTTGTAAAATGGGTCGGTCCTTCTCTCTATATATGGATATAGCCGTGTCATTTACTTCTGTGCAGTCAAATTTTATTCGTAAAGGAGAGGTATAGTGTGCGTTGTAACCCTGATTTGGAAACTAACCCTGGTATTGGATGGACCTGGTGATTTCTCACCGGATTTGTTAGAACGAGGAGAAGAGAGCCACCATTCGTACCAGATTCACAGTAGCGCATTCGTACCAGATTCACATTTGCGCAGCCGAGCTCTAGAGTGTTTCGAAGATGTCGGGCGGTTTCTTTAGAGTAAGCAATCTCGCTTATGTCCCCTGAAATGTTTTGGCTTCTGAGGGTTTTGGGGATGTTTTGGGGATGTTTTACCGTTTAGTTTGTGGCCGGGCCTTAATTTCGGAAGCGTAGCCCTCAGTTTTATGGGCTATTAGGAGCCTTTATTTTCAGCCGTTTCTCTGATGTTTCGGCGAATTTCTCTGGTTTCGATTTCAGGGCACCTCTGCAGATCAGGACACCCGTTTCTCTAACAAGCAGGCGAAGCTGTTGAAGTCCCAGAAGTTTCATCCCGAGTTGGATCAGTTGGTAAGTAATTTTTTCAAACCCTAGTGACGTAGATAATTTACTTCTCAGGTCTTTAAAGTTTGTGTTTGATATCCTACGGTCAGGGTTTCGATGTTTGAAACCCTAGCCCCGTGGAAATAAATGTTATCGAAATTTACCCTATCTGGTTTATAAAACATCCACTGCCAAAATTTATGGCTGAAACCCCACAGTTGTGGTTTTCATTACCGAAAGCCTCTCCGGAAGTTGTAATTGGTAGCAATTTTGTCTTTAAAAGCAGTTGTAAAAAACCCGAGCGATCCTGGGTACGAGATTGGTTTCAAAATGAAATGTTATTAGTATTAATCAAATGCCCTAACTAAAGTTTCTTTCGTATGAACTATCACTGAAAGACACGGACTCTGGAAAGGGGGATTGCATGCTTTTGGCCATTCAAAACTAGCGGAAACCATTCCTTATTATTTTTAGAAATGCTTACAAAATCACCTTTGCCCCAATGGGCTGCCCCACATAACATGGACTTTCGCCAGTTTACATGCCAGATCTGAGGGTTATTTTCTCTGTCAAATTTGGCTTGGACTTGTATCTGGTCTCGTCCCTATTGAATATGCCGTTTGGCCGGTGCAGACTACAGAGGGAATGAAATCCTTGTAGACATCTGAACACCCTGACAATCTCAACAGTGAACCATGGCCCGAAATATGAAAAGATGCTTCCTTAAACTTCAGTGCCGAGCATCCACTGTCTGTCAAGAGATGGAACACTGTGATAATGTATGGTTAATGCTACACTTGACCTAACTTTATTGGCCATGATTGCTTTGCCCTCTATTTCACTGGATAAAACATACCACATTCTTGGGTCGGAATTAAACCCAGGTGGCTAAATACCATCATCCCCTTTTGGCCAACCGTCGATCCCCGTTGGTGAAGCTTATTTCAATGCTTAATTTTAATCTATAAACTGAATGTATTAATACTCCCCAATCTTGGTTTAGAGCTTAACTTATTTCAGGAAATCCATGGGAGCATATTTTAACCAAGTGGAATTGGAGTTGTTCAATTTATGTTGCAGAGTTGTCTTAGCCAAAGAAAAATGGGTCTTAGAGAATTTCTGCATCGTTGATTATCGATTTCAATTTTTGGCAGATGTTTCTTCCATTTATGATTTCAATAGCTTGTTTAAAACTCAAAACATAAAGTTCTTTTTTCATCTTGAAGTTGAATTTTCCAACATTTCAAGTTCTAGTTTGAACTAACCAGTGTGATGGTGCTTTTCTTATTTTTTTTTTATAACCATCATATGATTTTAGTTCCTTCTTTACCTGAACATGCAGGTTGACATGACAAAAGTGAAGATGGATGTTATTAGGCCTTGGATAGCCAATAGGGCTACTGAGTTTCTTGGCTTCGAGGATGAAGTGTTGATTAATTTCATAAATGAACTCTTGGAGGGAAAAGTATGCCGATTTCTTTTTCTATCTGCAAAATCAATTATGCTTTTATTTTTCCTAGTCGTTATTGGAGGATATGGATGCTCTGTGGTGATGTCTTTTAATCATCTGTCTTATGAGATTCATTGTTATCAATTACGGGAAAGAATTAGAGAATCACAACACAATCTGTATTAGGGAGGATTATCTGGTTATAAACCAATAATTTCATACTCTATTTCTGTTTTCCATAGGAGGTGGATCGATTAGGGAGGATTATCTGGTTATAAACCAATAATTTCATACTCTATTTCTGTTTTCCATAGGTGGTTGATGGCAAGCAAATTCAAATTCAACTCACAGGATTTATGGAAAAGAATACAGGGAAATTTATGAAGGAACTGTGGAGTCTTTTAACTAGTGCACAGAAAAATGCTAGTGGTATACCTCAGCAGTTCCTGGATGCTAAAGCTGAGGAAACAAGGAAGAAAAAGGTGATTCCTACTTTCTAAAGGTTGCATTTATTATTATTTCAGTTTGATAAAGGTGGCCTGTTGTTTGATGTTGTTATGCATGTAGGATTAAAACTGATTTGATATTTGAGGAGAGCTATTTTGCTGAGCCGTGCTTCTTGTTAGCAGTTCATCGTAACCAGTCTTTCTTGGTGGCGAGCAGGCAGAAACTGATCGTATCAATTATGAAGTTCAAAAGAAGAAAGAACAAGAGGAAAAGGAAGCGGAGCAGGATCGGAAGAACAAGATAGTAAGTACAGATTCAATTGCCAGGTGCCAGTTATTTTATTACATATGGCCTTTGATTCTCTGAAGCATTGGTCTTTATCTAGTTCTGTAATTCTGATGTTCCTTTGTTAATTCAATTTCTACAGAATGCTGACCTAGAGACAGAAAAGAACGTAGCAGCAGCAGCAGTTACTGCAAAGGTTTCTTTAGGAAAGGCCACATTGCATTCAAATCCAGATGAAGAGAAGGCAGATGGGAGGCGATCAGCACGCTCAGGAGGCAAGAATGGGTAAGCCCATTTTCTAAAATCTTGGTTGATCTATCACTATCCATATTCTAGGATCTTCTAAAATTTAGACGCTAAAATCTATCAGTGTTGGGCATAATTTAAGGAATAATAGTTTATGTTTGTTGAGGTGACATTAATTGCAGCTACTCATCTACAGCCTTGTTTTTGTCCCAATTTTTCTGTCAAATTGAATAAAGGGAAACATCCCATCAGCAAGTCTTCTTGGTTACTTACATGCACTTAAGGTAGCAGCAGAAATGAGCCACTTAGTTTCCATGTGCTGATACTTTTCTGTAAGTAAACAATCAGGCTGATGTCTTTTAATGTCCCTCTGGTACACCCCTATCATATCCTTGTTTCGTGTTGCATCGCTTTTAAGATCAGTAGATTTCACAAAGTGCCCTCTATGTTTTAGATAGTATATCTAAATCGTGTTTATAATATATACATCTATCACCAAATGGTATTCTGACTTAGGTCAATTATTTTCACCATTATTAAGAGGGTGACAAATACAGGCATCTGAGAGAATGTTCTTCTATCAGCTATGATTGAACACATCCATATTTCATGATATATTCTTAACCTTATTCACATCAATGTGATCCATCGATGACTAATTTAATGGTTTGCCTGCAACTGTCTTTTAGCTTACATGGACAATCAAGTCCTATTTCATATTGTTTGTGTACAGGAAGATGTTAGAAGATGCAGCCTTTAGTGTATATGGACACTAGAGGTCTGTTTTATTTTGTTATGCTGAAAATTATGTAAAATAAATTACAATTTAAAGGTTGTTTGTGTTATTGTGTAATAGTATTATAGTAGTCTTCATTGTGTGGTTGTGATGCATGTCTTATTGGACAGGTCACTTGTGAGCCGTAGCTCAGGTTGCATTAATGTTTTTGTGGCTGTTTTTCTTGCAGGAACACAAGATCATCACATGATGGTGATTGTTCTCCACTGTCTCATCGGTAAGAGTAATATGTTTAGTTATCTTAAACTAGCTAAGTTGAGCTTTCCAGTGTTCTTGATGTTATAATTAACAATTTTTTTTCTTCATATTAGTAGTGTGTCATCATTTTCAAGATCAAGGAGCCGCTCGTATTCTCCATCAAAGAGTCCATCCAGGTATTTGTTGTTTGGCAATGGACATATCTGACTTTTTGTTTCTTTTCTTCATTGTGTGAATTTAATTATCTTGGTATCTTTTTCAGTGCTTGCTTTACCCACAAGCTTTTATAAGTTTGTTTTAACTTAAACAAAAATCATGATAATGCTATCTTATTTACTTGTATGGAGCATGGCTTATTCAGCTGAAACATTCATAGGGTCTTAAAGATATTCTTGTGATAAATATGTCACAATTCTTCTATTTTGGAGAAATATGATGAATTGTTGTAGCTTATCTTTAACATTGTTTTACAATATCAATTACACATTTTCTCCAAAGAACTAGTTTGTGTTCATATGTTAAATTTAAGACTTTTGGTACATTTCACCATGAATCTCACCTACTTTTCTGCCAGATGCTGATGACGACACCCCATATTTCGTTTTTTGATCAGGGTATTGTTATGATCAATGTTAAAGTCTATCGTTTATCATGGCTGGTTGTTTTATGAGTGTCTTCTTATCTTTCTTTTTCTGTACTGAGTTTGCCTATTTATGATTGGGATTTCACTTATCACTAATTTTTTTATTTTTGTTTAATTGTTCAAGGTCACCTCCCTTGATCAGAAGGCATAGGTCAGAAAGCATCTCTAGATCACCTCGACGTCGCCAACGGTTCACATCTCCTGTGAGACGTGGTCGTTCTCCCAAACAATCCCCACCTCGACGGAAGCGGTCGCCATTGTATACTCGGTCTCCAAGGCGGAGATCTCCATCCCCTTGGAGGCGACGCCCATCCCCTCCCCTGCGGCGGCGGTCGCCACCTCCACTCCTGCGGCGGCGGTCTCCATCCCCACCTTTACGGCGGCGGTCTCCATCCCCTCCACTGCGGAGGCGGTCGCCGGTGCCAAGATATCGTAGGCGATCACCAATTCCTTCTCCAAAAAAGCATCAAGTGGATTCTCAGTCTCCTCGCTGGCGTAAGAGGTACACTAATTTGATTTTCAAATCATATTATAGCTCTGGATATTACGAATACAGTGATATTTTCATTAGGCACCTTTTTTACTCTGGTTGTAATTATTATTCAGCAGCCGGAGCAGAAGCCCTCAGTACAGAAGTTATTGGAGTATGAATCGGGAGCACGGTAGCCGTTACAGTGACATGGAATCCAGGGGATATCGAGATAGGTATCCAGCTGAAGTTTATACTTTAAAGTTTACACTGATTTGTTGTTGAGTTGTGTGATGCATATTTTAGGGTTTGTTACTTATTTTCATTTGTTTTTCCTATGACTTTGTGCTAGACCTCAAGCTAAAAGATCTCCTGATCGTGAGCATCCTGTTAGAGAGGAGAATGAATATGATAGACCTCAACATGTACGTTCTGGAGGACGGAATTTCATAGAAGCACAGAATTACCATCGACATATGCCAATCCAATCACGCTCACCAAAGCGTGATGTAAAGATATCCAGCGGAGGGCCCTCCAATGTACCAGACTCATCACCTCCTTATCAAAGTTCACCAAGTCCATCGCATTCTCCTGAGCGCAATAAAAAGACTTATATGAATGAAGAAAGGAGGTTGTTACTTTTATTTTCTGTGATGTGAGCTAGCTATGCTGCTATAATTGATATATTCAAGCAGTAATATCTCTGAGATTAGTTTTTAACCATTCTATAATATTTTCTGATTATATTCCAGGCGGTTGAGTCCACAACACAGCCATATTGAACCAATTCGTGAAGAAAGAAGTCATCGTGAGAGTCCTGAACTAAGAAAAATACAAGAATACCAGAATCGTGACATGTATGCTAGTAATTTTTGGCACTCTGTTTCTTTTATCTGGAATTTGGGTTCAGTCTTGTCTGTATGCAAGGTTTTGCTGTTTTTCGTTTTCTGATCTTTGCTTCAGTTTCTCTCGCTAATAGCAGTGGCATTTGGTGTTGCAGTGAGAATGTTGATCGCAGGGTTAACAAGGTCAACCTACCTAAGAGGAGGGATGTTCAAGCACCTCATTTACCAGAAAGAAAGGAATATGGTCCTAGAAGAGCAGGGAGTAATCAAGATTCTCCAAATGACATGCCCTTGAATCTTTCTGGTGAGAATCGTGATCGTCATGAGAGCTCTGAGGCAAGAAGAAAAGAATTTCATACACGCAGCAGGTATCATTCAATTACTCTATTCTCTTTGGCCTCTTGAATCTTGAATTTATGGCAGTAGGTTGTAATATATTGGTTTTGTGAGTCTCTGTTTCATCCAGTGGCAGATTGTTTCACACCTGTGCATTGATTATCTGATTCTTGGTTTTGTAGTGATAATGTTGATCGCAGTATTGACCATTCCCAGAGGAGGAGAAATATTCAGACTTATACATCAGAAGAAATTGAATATGGACCAGGGAGATTGGATCATGGCCGCCTTTCACCAAATGATGTTCCAGCTAACCGTTCTGGTTTAAATCGTCTCATTATAGATTCACAATCTCATATTGAATATGATGATGATGAGGAACCAACAAGGGATAGTTATGGTGATGTTGATGGCACACTTTCTAAGGTTGGTGCTGGTCGCAAGCCAATCCAAAAGCTGGAGCCAGTAAAGCAGGTGGTTGGTTCTGATTCTGATGCAGAAGAGAGTGAGGGTCATAGAAGAAAACATGCGGAGAAAAGAAAAGCAAAGAGGGATGCAGACGAAGATGGAAGTATGTCTCCAAGATCAATTGAAGACAGACGCGAGGCAAAAAGGAGGAAGAAGGAAGAAAAACGATTGCGCAAGGAGGAAAAACGTAGAAGACGTGAAGAAAGGCACAGAAGAAAAGAGGAACGCAGAGCAAGCAAAGCAAAAGGAAAAGCTGCGGTAACTGTTACACAACCTGAAAAGGATTACAGTGGAGCAGATGACTCAGATGACAATTGTCATGACAGGGATCAAACTTGTAAGGGTGACAATGAAGAAGTGGAAAATGAGCAGCAGAGACTTGAGATTGAGTTGCGAAGAAAAGCTTTGGAATCTTTGAGGGCAAAAAAGGCTGTTAGCCACTAAATAGTCTCCAGTGACTCATAGTTCTTCAAGACTGCTATACTCATAGTTCTTCAAGACTGCTATGTTCTTATTGATTTGCATCAAATGAATCAAAAAACATTGTTTTCCTTCCTGTGCAAGATATTGCAGATTTATTTTTCTGAAGATCTGAGCCTATTTGGATATTTCATTGAGGGGGTGTAGTACTCTCAGTGTTTCTTTTTTTGATGTCCTGTATGTTTTACTTCTGGCAGCAGGAAGTTGAGCTCTATCCATGTTGAGAATTTGAAGACTTTCAAACTTTACAGGGGGTGTATATTAGGGGCCTATGGTGCCAATATTCCGGTAATGTGTGCTGTGTTTCTCTGGCAATTTCACTTGTTAAAGAGTGGATGCATTCTTTCATTATGTTTTTATTATTGAAATCTAGCTTAGTGCACAGCCTCAGCAAAGTTGGCATCAAATCAGTTACTGCAGTTTTGAGTACTCAGTTCGATGATATGGCAGGTGCAAAGACGTTTAGCTTAGTAGGATCTGGAATCAACAAATGCAATAGCATTGCAGTGGATGCGGTTTGTGTAATACGAGTAAGTAAACATATTATGGGTAAGAAGCATTGGAGGATTTTTAAAGAACTACAAAATCAAATGTTGTTACTGCTAACAAGCGTGAAGGTCTAGCCAGTATTATGTCTTCTGAAGTTGATACTGAAACAGATTTGTGGTTGGTTGGTAGATCAGAAATATGTCAACTAGATGATTTGGTTGAGCAAGCCATGTGCAGAAAGAACCAATTTATGATCTACGGAACAGGTGAATTACTAGAAATAGTTGATTTGTGGCCTTTCAGTCAAGGAAAGACTTAAAACATGAACCTGGTGGAACTTTTTTCCAACAAATAAGACATTAATAAATTTGAAGTTTATTTTGGCTTAACGTCCCTTTATGCCTCGATAGGTTGGCAGCTTTTAGCAAAAGTYGTTGGGGACTTGTYTTTATTATGCATCATGACGATCTGTGCTCCTTTCTTATGCTCTGCTGAGTATATGCACCTTGATTATCTCAGCTGGTGTAACTTTTTAATGCCGAAGTTGGCTTGTTCCATTTGCTCTTGCCATATTTGTACCATATTTTACTATAAGAGAAATGAAATTTATTTTTCAATCCCAAAAGTGAAAATACAAGCAATATCTGAATTTTTCTCTGAACATATTTCTGTTGGAATTAAATGCAAACTTCATTGTATTCGTCAACCTTTTGATTCTTTTTGTTTAATGTAAGTTTAATTGCTGCAATCTAATTGGTACCTGCAATTGATGGCTTAGTCACAGTAGATATCGACATTTCTTTTCTTTGCAGTTCATATTCTGTTTTGATGTTTTGATGTGTGTTAAAATGTTTGTTTTCTAAATGATTTTGTTCAGTGTTTGTTATATGTGTGCAGATGTTTATAGTCTAGGTAATAACTATACTGTAGCCAAGGGAAAACTGTCTTTACCATCATTGATATGCTGAGGTCAGTGACCTGACCTCTTTGCCTTGTCCAAACCTTCTGTTTGGTGTGCTCAGGTAATCAACTATAACCTTCTCCTTGGTTATCCTTTTCAGAGTAGGCTGAAAAAGATGTTGGAACTATGATCTCTATCCATTAGATTGATTATAGAGCCTAAGCCACAGAATTCCTTCCGTACCAATCTGCCTAAGCCACAGAATTTGACAATACCAGGTTGTTGAGAATGTGTGTAGGTTATTTGTTTAGCTTAAATGAGGACAACTATTTACAGAATTTTATGCCATGTTTTGCCTTATGTATTTCTGGAATCTGATTCATATTATTACTCTTTCTCTTGCAGAGTGATAATTTACATGACAATGTAGCGGGTTAAGCTAGTTTGATGTACATGTACTGGCATGTCTTGAACATGTTAGGTAATTTACATTTGGGTTAAGCTAGTTTGATTCCTTATTGATAACTTTTGTCTCATTTTGTGCATGGTTGAAAGACAACCCAAAATGATTTTCTCATGTCAACCTATTTGTTGAAAGACATGCTTGATTTGGTGTTGTCCAGCAAAGATAAGCCAGCTATGAGACCCGCCTAGTGATCCATCTGTGTATACCTTTTTTGCATTTATAGGCGTTCATATGAGGGTTGGCTGTTACTTTCTTATATAATTGGGCAAAGGAAAGTGAGGTTCTCTACCACCAGGTGGGGGTTGGGGGGGTGTTTATAACTGTCGGTAACACTAGAACAAATTAAAAAAATAGCTGCTGTAATAATGAATAAAATGAAAAAAAATGGATAAAATAGTAGCTGCTGTAATAGTGAATAAAATGAAAAAACAATGGATCTATTAACTCTAGATGCATGTATGCTGGTATACATGTAAACCCATATATATTTTTCAGTTCAGAAAAAAAAGGTTACATATCGGAGGGGCACAGAAACCCTCTTATTCATATCTGTTTATCCAAACCAGAGAGAATAACAAAAATTCTGTGGAACTTATAAGAAAAAATAGTACAGGATGAGTCCAATATTACACATCACAACTTAATAGCCTCTTTGCTTGGAACAAGAAAGAAACCAATAACTGTGTTCACAAGGCCATTCCAGCATGCATCTTAACAACATGGAAATATACTCATTCATACAAAGACATAACCAGTGTTAAAAGACAGGTAGGGATCTTCTTGACACTGGCAATAGTACACCTCTTCCATTTTTTCCGAAATCCTTTCTGGCGCATCTAGCAGCGCTTCATTTGACAATGTGTCTGCTTCCATATTGTTGTCCCTGTAGACATGGGAGTAGTAAGATGTGGCATTGAAAACCTGCTCCAGCAACTTGATGTGTTCGAACAAGGGGTTTCAACGCTAAATTCTGCAAACCAGAATATTCAATTGCCCAGTTTATAACCAATTCGGAGTCACCAAATATCCGACTTTTGAGAATTCCTTTCTCCCTTGCCAGATTTAGTAACTGCCAGCAAAAGCATCTGGTGGTTCCAAGTCCACTTGGTCGGCTGTAAATGGAACTAGATTTGGATCTTCTACTCTCTCCATTTGCTTCTGGGACTTAATCTTAAACTATGGAGATTTCCAGCTTGTATGGATCGGGGTAAGCAGGTTATTGTGCAAGGTAAACTCAATCAAATGCTATAGGTGCTATTAATAATGCAATTTATGAGGCGATCGATGAATTATCTTTTGAATGACTGATTGTTAATGATGCGATTTCATTTGCAATTGTCGAATATGTGAATTTATGATAGTCAAGTGTAAAGTCGAATTGGTGTGGAATGGATTGTTAAACTGTGGAGCATTGGTGGTGTTGAAATTAATGCAGCTGCAAGAGTGTCTAGGGTCCCTGGATGTGGTCCAGGGAATCCTTGCTTGGTGCCTGGATTGATCTTTGGATGTGTTCCTTGGTGGTTGGTATAAGTCCCTAGATGTGTCTAGGGCCCCTGGA
>ML797291.1:102769-127361 GCA_009831015.1 Picea engelmannii | reverse complement strand
TGCTGAGCAATTTCTCTCAAAATGTGAGTATCACTGTCTACTATAGTTCTAGATCTACCCCTATTTATTTGTTGAGCAATTTCTCAAAATGTCAGTGTCACTGTCTACTATAGTTCCAGATCTACCCCTATTTATTTGGCAATATAACATAACACTTTACACCTTAACATCTCCCCTATACTGAGCTGTAGAGTGCCCTCTCGACCCAAATATATATCACTCTGTACTTGCCAAATAAATAGGGGTAGATCTGGAACTAGAGTAGACAGTCCCCTATACTGAGCTGTAAAGCGCCTCTCGACCCAAATATATATCATTCTATACTTGCCAAAAAAATAGGGGTAGATCTGGAACTAGAGTAGACAGTGATACTGACATTTTGAGAAATATCTCAGCAATTATGACCGTGGACATGAATAAAACAATGTAGTGGTTACATAGGTAGGTAGATTGTAATATATTATAAAATATATTAATATTTTATAATACTTTAATATTAATCTATTAAATCAGTATAGATCCATCTTAACCTCCGATCTATCAAGCCTGGAGAGGAAACAAATCTCTCCGATAGAAACAAATCTCTCCGATCTATCAAGCCCGGAGAGGGAACAAATCTCTCCGATAGAAACAAATCTCTCCGATCTATCAAGCCCGGAGAGGGAACAAATCTCTACAGGTGCAAACTTTTCTTTTACAGGTGCAAACTTTTTTAGAGTGCAAAACTAAACTTTTTTAGAGTGCAAAACTTCAAGAAAGGTCGTTAGAGTGCAAAACTTGAGGAAAGGACAAGGATAAGGGTTTGCATCTCGAGAGATTTGATCCCTCGACGTGCGTTTGACAGATCTGTGGTTAAGATGGATCGATGCTGGTGTATTAACACTACTGTCCAGAACTTTACATAAAAAACTAATGAAAAAATCAGACTCACTGTGGACTTCTCGGTTGTTACCAGACTTGGTTGACCGTGCGATGAAGGATTGTTCACTGCTTAACCGTGCGATGAAGGATTGTTCACTGCTTAGCCGTGTGATGAAGAATTGTTCACTACTTGGATTGTTTATTGTTGCACAGTAGCATCCTTGTCCATCAGAATTTCAGCATCAAATGTCCTCATTCATTGAAATGGATGAGCCGCTTGATGGAAGCCTTCATTTCCATTCTCTTTCTCGAACTGTGGCATTTCTATACTGGCCTGTAGCGGGTCTATTTTTTCTGCTACCTCAGTCAGCGAAACATTGTTTTGAATTTCCTGAATTGATGCCTATCCGTCTCTGCTGTATTTGGACTGCATGTGACTGGCAATTGAGATCCATTATATGCCTTTGCATTGCTTCGTTGTCCAATTCATTCTTGCGCTCCGTTTCCTTCCTCCAATCTACTCACCTTCCACTTTGCAGAGGCAATCTTCGAGTGTTCACATTAGAGTGCAATGACCATTTTGTCCACGAGGATTCACCATATTCCCCATATCTTGTGCCTAGGATTGGAAACAACGATATCTTCCAATTCCTTGGGCCCTGCAACCTACACAATGCGAATAAACCCGTCGCCTGCACAATGGGAATATGCCTAGCTACCTGCATAATGAGAATATGCCCGTCGCCCTAAGCGGATTTAGTATTCTATCCTATACGGGACAATGAACAGGTATGAAAATTGACTCGCATAGACTCCCACCGGGATTGGGTTTAATACCACACACAGGACAATCCAATCCTTGCGAATATGCCTAGCTACCTGCATAATGAGAATATGCCCGTCGCCCTAAGCGGATTTAGTATTCTATACTATACGGGACAACGAACAGGTATGAAAATTGACTCGCATAGACTCCCGCCGGGATTGGGTTTAAGACCAAACAAACCTCAATACCACAGAGGACAATCCAATCCTTGCGTGAGTTAAAGCCTCCGCCTCCAATATGAAATTTGATGACATGAAGGTGTTAAGGTGCCTAAATTCAAGCTATTTGTCCATGTTGTTTACGGCTTTATACTTTGATTAATTGAAAATTCACGATGACAAGTCTCTCCCATTTTTCCTAAGATGCAATGATGTAGTTTACGGCTTCACGACATTGTTGAATTTTGGTGAGTGAAATTTTTCACCAATCAAGATTTCATAAAGATGCAATGATGTTATTTACGGCTTCACTATATGGTTGATTTTGTAGTGACTGAAACTTTTCACCAATCAAGTTTATATGTTGTGAAGTTGAAATTCTTTACTACATGGTAGAATTTGCGGCGAGTGAAACATTTCACCCATCATTGACTTCTGGTGATGATCCAACATTGCGGGAGTTCGCGAGGGGTTGAATTTGGGAGCCTTTGTCAAATTATTGGCATTGAATTTCCAACTAGCAAGAATCGATGAATTCCACACTGTTTTTAGGAGTATTAACCCTTGGAGCGAAGCTAATACCTCTACTTTGATTGCATGTGATTTCCCTCAACTCCTCGTGGCAACCTTAGTTTGAGTAGCGTTATGAAAATCCGAAACCAAATTATAATAGTGTGTTTGATCAATTATATTGTGATTCGTAAATGTTTGTCAAGTTCAAGTTTACTTAGTATTTTTTTTTTAATAGCAACTGGTAAAATATTTATTAGATGTGTGGAAGAATCTACAGATTTTACAAAAAAATTGTGAATATAGACCTTCGAGGGGTGCCACTTAGAGAGTCTTTTACAAAAACGGGGTGTATTTTTTGAACAAAATTGATACAACCCCTATCAAAATTTCTGAAAGTAGAGTTCCTCGGATAGCTCTGGTAGTAGATTCTGTTGATACAAATTGTAAGACAAAACATTAAAGTTCCATAGCTTAGTTACCCTTTTTCAGTTTGACGTGTTGTAAATCCAACATATTTTCTGGTTGTGGCTCGTTCAAGTCTAGGATTTGGTTGACTGAATTCAACTGCTCATTCTTGGAATTATCTTGCTGCTCTCTCGGGTTGCTTGGAGGTTGCTGTGTGCCTTCTAGCAATGCTAATCTTCTTTGCATTGTCTCCAATTTCATACGGTGGTCCTCTATTTGGCTTCGCCGAGCGTAGCTCTCATCCTGGAGCTTTTTGATCACGTGTCTATGCTGAGACAACGTTTCAAGTTCAAAGGCCCTGTTGGCTCAAATTGCTCCAAGTTGCAATTTGATTCCGCTGCACCCGCCGCACTCCTCTTCCAATGAATCCTCGACCCAGTTTCCCGAATCCACTAGAGCTCCTTTACCTTTCTGCATTGCTTCGTAGGCTGGTGACACTTCGGTCCTGAAAATTTCGTGAATTTTCTGAAAGGAATGGGCCAGAGCCCACAAACTAGGCAGTGGGTTGTTAGTGTTTAGCAGGGGAATGAGCAAGGACAAGGGCGACAGTCCAAGCGAGAGGTGGGATGTGCAATCTGGGAACACTTGAAACCTTGAAGTTCTTCGAGAATTCTGAGGTAGACGGGTCAGAACCTGCGGGTTGAGCAAGGAGGTACATAAAATCTTTGAGGTATCGAGAGAGAACAAAGGTAGTGGTATAGGCGAGGAAAAGATAGAGGGGAGACACAGGGCTCTTGAAGCCAAGAGTGAGGGCCCGGATCGTAAATGCTGAGGCAACTGGGGACTATGATTGCAAAAGGGGCAGAGAGAGATAAAAGAAAACAAGAAATGAAACAAGTTGGAGTGGATAAAAAGGTCCTGGGCACCTAGCGAAGAAGAAGGAACAAATGAATTTACCCATATAGCCAATTTTCTCAACGAACTTGAGCTCAAGGACGAGGCCATGATTTCCCACGAGTCCATTAATGGAAAGAGCGTGCTAACCTGCTTGGGCGATGATATCTCCCTGCGAACCGTTCCTTCAGACGCCATGAACCCGAGCCTGAAGGAGCAGATGACGTTAAGAAGACGATTGTGCTATGTGGGAGGGATTTCTCGTACCGCTTTCGTCCTCCCCACGAGCCCTGCAAAATTGTCCTTCTAAACACTTCACAACATTATGACCCTGCTTATATCGTTAACGACTGCTGCTCCTTGGACGATGTGTCGCGACTGTGCTCCATGCCACCTGTTTAGACTAAAGCTGCCCTGATCCACGTGGTCGCGAACGTGCTCCACCCTTGTTTTATTAACGACACGTCTCCCTCGCTTGGGTGGACGGGTTCTTACCTCCCCAGGGTTCTCCCCCCCTCTTATTCTTATTGGATTGGTTACTTGAGGAGTGCGGGCCCCTCTCTTGTTCATGTGCCCTTCGTTTATGCTTAAGGCCTCAATGAAGCGCCTCCTTACTTCAACCCCCGCCATTTCGTAATGATACTTGGTCATGTGCATTAAACCAGGGGTGCTGAAGTTACCACTCCATCTATGCTTAAGGAACCAGGGGTTTTCCCAATGGCTGCATTTGCCATTTTGTCTGCTTCTTTGTTGTTTTATCTCATTATGTGGAAGAAGGTTATATTAATGTCCCAAGAATCCACCCTTATTCTATCCGTTAATTGCTTTAGGCTTAAATCTCGAGGGTTGGATTCGTGGACCATCATTCTTATTATATTTTTGGAGTCACCAAGAACGTTTAGCTCTCAGATTCGCCGAGTCTGGGCGAGTTGTATGCCTTTTAGAAGAGCGTAGGCCTTGGCTTTATTGTTAGTATCCGTCCCAAGATTCCAGTGGTAATTTAGGGTTCTTTTTCCTCTAGGTTCGAAGAGAACCCCCCCCGCGCCTACCTCCCCTGGCTTTCCTTTTGAGGCTCCATCAAAATATAGAGTATGAATTTGTTTCTTTTGGATCCAAGGTTCTATGTTGTGGATATTGTGAAGCTGCCAACACAATCTATGCACTGCAGATGAGTGCTTAAAATGCTTAATATTAAAACTTGCCATCCAGTCTTTTTCCCGGTCATTCCAATTGGTTGGATCTTCTACATTTAGAGGTTTTGAGTTCATAACTTTTGAGAGAAGCAACTTGGCCTTAGCGGCTACAGTTTGGGTGAGAGAGATGGTCTCTTGGATTTTTTTTTTGTTTCTAGCCAGCTATATCTGCTAGTAGACAAACTTGGGGACCACCCTCCAAATACCCTTCATGACTGGTTTTTCCTTGAAGTAACCTTGATAGTACTTGTCCCAATTCCCCAAGTTGGGATTGGGAGTTGAGGGCCATCTTATTTTTCTGGATAGATCGTTGTAGGCTATTTTTTAAACAGTTTGTTAGAAGGGGCAGTTTCAGAAGAGATGGTGGATAGTATCTTGATTGCTTTGACAAAGAGAGCAGTTGAAAGGGCCGTGGAAGCCTCTTTTCTTAAGACTCTCTCCTGTGAGAATTTTCCCATGGGCTAGGGACCAAATGAAGTTAACTTTGGGGAGGGAGTCATGGCTCTAGACATTTTTCCATTTTGCCGAGCTCTGATGTTCTCTCGTAGTGGAGAGGATCATGTTATATCCTTCTTTTATCGAGTATCCATTTATACCCCATCCTCGACTGTCTGGAGTGGTTTTAAGGATGGGGGTTGCCCCTTTAAGGAGAGAGATTAGACGGTACCCTTGGTTGGTCAAGTACTCAGGTACTCTCCCCAGATCCCAATCCTTCCAACTGCCATTCTCGTTCCAGACAGAAATATCATAGAGGGTGCGCTTGTGTTCATTAAGCATCCATCTTTTTAGATCACGAATTTCTGCTTCACAGGAAATGAGGTCCACCCTTAGGATAGGATCTTGCCAGATTCTGATCATTTTTCCATTTCTTGGGATCTAGGAAAGATGTTCTTTAAAAAAAGGAGTAGTGACCCTTATTAATTTCCAGATTTGGGATCCTGATTGGATGGTTTGAAATTTATCCATGCTTCTTTTTCTTTTGCCCATCCTGTACTTTTTGATGAGAGCCATTTTCCACCAATCTTTTTCTCCTGTGACTATCCTCCAGAGAAGTTTAGTGCCCATTGCTATATTGGTGACTTCGGGGTCTCTGATTCCTAGTCCCCCACTTTTTTTTGGGCAAGGTGATTGTATCTCAGTTTACCAGGTGGATTTTTTTGTGATTAGAGTTTCCTCCTTGCCATAAGAATTTACAGATGAGATGCGCCAAGTCTTTTAGAATTCCCTTTGGAGCTAGAAGGGTAGAAAATTGAAAAATGGGTTGGGCCGAGAGGATTGATTTGATCAGAACCACCCTTCTTGCAGGGTTGAGCCATCTTGACCCCCAAGATTCCATCTTTTCTTTAACCTTTTGAAGAGACAATTGCCAGAACTCGCTAGGGAGTGCTTTAATGCACAGAGGGAGACCTAAATATTTGAAGGTTTTCCAGTCTTGGGTGATGGCGAATCCCATTCTTTGAGCAATTCCCGCTCTGATGCCTGCATCTACATTCCAAACGTAAATTTTACATTTTTCTTTGTTCAGGAGCCCTACTGAAACTAGAAGGAAGGTGTTCAGAACTTGCAAAATTCTTCTGGCTAGAATTTTTGAAGCCTCGCTCAAGAGAATTGTGTCATCTGCGAATTGGGAGTGGTTCAGTGTTTTGACCCCTTGGGCAATTTTGATACTTGGGATAGTGCTGTTTATGCTTTCCCATTCAAGATTGCGATTTAGGGATTCAACCATGATCATAAAGAGAAGGGGGGAGAGAGGGCAGCCCTGTCTTAAACCTTTGGATGCTTTGAAGAAGGGGCTAAGTCTTTCATTTAGGAGGGGTGCTATCCAAGGGGAGGCAATACAAGAATCCTTCCAAGAAATGAAGTTTTGACTGAAACCGAATTTTTCTATGACTTTAAAGAGGAAATTGTGCTCTACCCTGTCAAAAACATTTGCCATATCGAGTTTTATTGCCATATCTGATTCTCCTCGAGAGTTGCTAGCATGGATTGCCTCTTGAACCAGGATGAAGTTGTCCCAAATCTGACGGCCTGCCACAAATCCTCCTAGACTTGGTAGGATTAGGGATCGAAGTAGTGGATTTACCTTGTTGGCGATTATTTTGGAGAAGAAAACTCGGTGCAAAGCAATGCCAGGGACAAAAATCTACAACTCGAAAATCTACAGGAGGAAATGGAAACCACTGAGATCCAGCGAAATCACATCATAAGAGAACAAAAAAAGAATATATGCAAGCGCTAGCAGAAGAGGAAATCACCTGACGCTTAAAGTCCAGAAGCTTATGGTTGAAAGCAGGGGACCAGAACACCTCCTCCTTCCACAGACAAGCAAAAGTCAGAAATTGGGCAAACCAAATCTCAAAAATCAAAACCCCAGAAGGGGAAACCCTTAAGGATTTCAACCAAATCAAACAGCAAGCTTCAATGCACTTCCAAAAATTGTATACCACGTCTGGTAGGGCTAACAACCAAACGGTAGATGTTTTTCTCACACACATCCCTAGTAAGATTACAGAGGAAGATAATACACATCAGGACAAACCAATTGAAGAAGCAGAAATTCTAAAAGCTCTGAATCAATTCCATGAAGACAAAGCCCCGAGTCGAGATGGCTTCACTCTCCATTTTGCCCAGATATTTAGGAATTCTTTTACCAATTTTAGCTTCTTCTCCCATATGTAATTGGGTGAACCGGAGATCCACTGATTCCATGTTTGAGCATTGCACTAGATGAGCTCAGGGCGATCCAACAAAAGGGGTTTAAATTTGAAGGGGATGGCGCCCTAGTTTTTTTGGGTTTCAAAGACCAGTATGATAGGACGGTGGTCTGATCCTGCCCAGGGGAGGTTCGAGAAGCACGATTTCTCTGGAAGTGCCAAAAGAGAGCCGTTGATCAAGAAGCGATCCAACCTTGCCGCTATGTGCCGTGGGCCAACTCTTCTATTATTCTAAGTGAACATTCCCTTGTCTGAAGGGACATCAAAGAGATCCAGATCCAAGATAAGGCCATCCAACCTTTCCTGGAATTGATCTCTCACGACAGAACCGCCTCGTTTTTCTTTTGTCCCTTTGGTTGTATTGAAGTCTCCAACAATAATAAGGTTTCTGGGGGGATTGTCAGTGGCCAGGTCCAGAAGGGATTGCCAACATTCATTTTTTTCTATATAGTTATTGGGCATATAAACATTTATTATGGAGTATTGCGTACCCGAGTCTTTCTTGCGAAGAGTGACCATTAGCTAGAGCTGTGTCTGCACCTGATCTCTTAGGTCATATTCCTGAGCATTCCAAAAAGTTCCTATTCCTCTCGAAGCCCCTCTAGAACTGACTGCTCGCCCTTCACCTTTTTTCAATTTTTTTGAAGATCTTTGAGGGTTTCCTGCTCCCTCATTTTCGTCCCCTGGAGCATGAGGATTGAGGGTTTTTCTATTTGTATCAATTTTCTAACTTCTTCTTTTTTGACCCTGCTTCCTAATCCTCTGCAATTCCAGGAGACAACTTTCATCATTTATCAGTGTATTTTGGTGCTCCCCCTTTTGAGCGCTGTGAAACTGTTCCCTTATGATGGGTTGCGTTGTTTTTCCCAGATTTTCCATCTTTCTCAGTGTCTCCTCTATTATTTTTTGGATGCCCAGTTCTTTTTCTCTGTCTGTAGTCGATTCTCTTTTATTCCTTGGGATTTTCTTCGAGGTGTCTTTGCGTTGGATGGTTGAGTTAGTTCTATATCAAAATCACTATCTGAGGTGTCCTGTCTTTCCTCTTCTGACATCTCTGGAATCTCCGGGGTTTGGCCGGGGATTGATTTTACTGTTGAATCCCCACTCAAGTCCAAGACTTCTTTTCTTTTTCTTTACCTTTGTCATTCTCTTCCTGGGATTCCCTGATTTCCTTTGTGTTTCCTTCTAAGTTGAGACCAACATATCTGTTATGACTTGATTCTCCTTTGTGTAGAGATCATGGATGTGCTTCTTTTCGATCTGGGGGTTTTCCCGTTGGTTCCAAGTCAGGATGGATTGGGTTTTTCCATTTGCTTTTTTCTGCTTTGGTTGCTGCATTGGTCTTGTTTTGGATCTTGATCCTGCATTTCTTTGGCCTGGGGGTAGGATTTGGCAAAATGACCATATTCGTGGCAAACTTTACATTTGAAGGGGATTTGTTCATAGTCAACTTGTTGGATGTAAGACCAACTATCTAGATTCAATTGTATTGCTTCCGGGAGTCCTTTCTCCAGATCTACTTCCACGTAGAGCCTGGCGCATGCCTGTAAACCCTTTCGTGGTTTAGCACGATTGATATACTTTCCTAGAGTGTTTCGTATGTTTCTTATGGTTTCGTCATTCCAACAATGGAGGGGAAGGAAAGGCAGTCTTACCCATCGTTTTCTGGATTAAAATCATGAGTCCACTTATTTAAGTACATTCCTCTTGCACCCATGAAGTAAGGTCCGTTTCAGAATATCAAATCTCTATCTTCTGATAAGGTCCGCATAGAATCCCTTAACACAAAAGGCTCCCGACATTTGTCCTTGGATCAACTTGCACCAGTTTGCTTTCAGCCCTGGTGCATGACTTTTGGGGAGGGCCAGAGTCCAGTAAATTGCCCGATCAATCCTTTGTCCGCCAATTTAAGAGCAAGGGGCCGCGCTGAGGGAGCGAAGACGGTCACCTTAGGAATTTCAAAAACTTTTTTCACAAATCTTGAGGGGGGTGGCTTGGAGGTTTTTGCGTAGGACGAGATTAAGGCCTAGAAGGCCTGCAGGTCCGAGGACGAGGATCCCGGGGGCAGATCCCTTCCCTTAGATGGAGCCATTAAGGCTCTGACAACCACGATCGCTAAACCCTAACATAGAGCCGCAACGAGCTTCAACCCGCAAGCGCTTCGATTAAACCCACTTTCCTACTAAATTAATCACTGTGATAAGAATTCAAGTTTACTTAGTTAATAATAATAATAATAATCTAATTTTAAGGTTACTAGATATTAAATTGGTGTATGAGGTGTATGAGTCTCTTATTTGTGGGACAAAAGACTCCTTATAGTGATTATAGTGATTTGATTATTGAAGTCTACAAGAGTTGGTACATACTCTACCCCTCTAAATTTGAACTTATGAGTTTTTAGGAGGAAACAAAATACATGTTTTTAAACATTAGACAAAGTCATCCACTCTTCCAAAAATTTAATATGAAAAACAGTTTGGCAAATGTTAGGTGATCTTTATTTGATGTTAAATGTTAGGTGATCTTTATTTAAAATTTAATATGAAAAAGCAGTTTGGCTTAGAAGTTGGGTGACCTTTCTTTGATATTAAATGTTTTTTGAATTATAATTATTATATCGGTTTAAATGTTAGGTGACTTTTATTTGATCTTAAATGTTTTTTGAATTATAATTATTATATTGAATGATAAAATGTTTTATATATTTATTTAAAAAAATTGTAATTAAATTTTCATCATAAAATTTAATGTAATAAATTTTACAAATTTACTGTAAAAGATAGAAATTTTTTTAATGTCATAAATTTTACAAATTTACTGTAATGACTATTCTAATGAATATTTATAAATATTAATAGCCAAAAGATGGGAATGTTATGGTTATTGTTGTTAGTGTAGGGTAGTAATCAATCGAGTTTAACTTTTTAATTTTTCAAATTCAAAATATAAATATTTAAAAAATCGTTATGGTTATTGTTGTTAGTGTAGGGTAGTCATCAATAGAGTTTAACTTTTTAATTTTTCAAATTCAAAATATAAATATTTAAAAAATCAATTGAGTTTAACTTTTTAATTTTTCAAAAAAATGAATATTTAAAAATATGTTTTTTCAAATTCAAAATACGAATATTTAAAAAATCAATCAACTTTAACTCTTTTATTTTTCAAAAATATGAATCTTTCATTTTTAAAAAATATGAATATTTAAAAGATGTTTTTTCAAATTCAAAATATGAATATTTAAAAAGAAGATGCTTTATGAAGTATGTTAAAAATCGGATAAACACATTTTTTGTGAATGTTTTAAAAGTAAAGTGGATAAATACATAGTTTTTTTTTCAACTTTTTTATCCAAATATAATAAGATTTATGTAGAAAAATATAATTTCAAAAATGTTTAGATTTTTAAAATTTAAAAAATGTGTCATAATCAATGAGTGAATTTTCTATATCTTAAATTTTAAAAGATAGAAGTATTAATGTTAAATATATAAAATTTAAGACTAAGGTTTTGTTTAATATCAAATTGATCATGAATCCTTCCTTTGTGGATAAGAGACTTTCTATCACTTGAAAACTATTTAGAATTAGAGAGATGTTAAAAGTTAAATAGAGTTAGAATCATTAGAGAGATGTCAAACTCCAAATAGAGATAGAGGCAATGTTTGATAAAAAAAATTAGATTTTTCAAAGATATCATTCAAACTCAAATAGATGATAGATTCTTAGTTACAAATTCTTAGGATTCAAGAGTGAATTAAAGATACGATTTTATCCTCGGTAATCTAGATAATAAATTGGATATTAAACCCATCAGAGAGGAAATGAATAAGCTAATCGAATTGGACCATAAGCGTAATAAAATAACCTTGAACCTCATAATTTTTGGTATAAAAGAACAATAGGAGGATACGTTAGCAATAGTAAAAGAAGAATTAAATAATAAATCACAAATTGATACACAACTTACCTCGTAGAAGCAAAGAGGCTAGGAAAAATAATTGATCACAAATATAGTTGATTCGTGTCAAAGTAAGTTGTAATGGTCATAAATATAGCATACTCTAAATCTCTGAGCTTAAAAGGGCCAAAAATATTTATAAATTAAGACCTAATTCCCGAAGACCAAGTTAAATTAAGGAAGGAAGTTCATAAAGTAAAAGAAGCTAGGAAAGAAGGAAAATGGGCAATAATTAGAAATCGAAAAACTATTGTTAAGGATATAGACCAGAAGGATAATAATAAATAGGAATTCCTTTTTTTGGAACCGTCGTGGCTTTCCATGGTGCTAAGGTCTTATGATAAGTTGGATCCCGAGTGATATTGATATTATTTGTCTAGTTGAAACTTGAGAGCATGAAGAGTCTAAGGTCCCTAACTTAGAAGGATTTGTCTTGTGGTCGGCATGGAACAAAAAGTCCCATTGTAGAGGGATAGGAGGCATAACTTGTTATATTTGAAAGAACATTTCTCCTCACATTCAACTTCATAAGATTGACCCTCTCAATCAGTACATTTGGATATAAATTTTAGACACCAATGCTAAGAAGATGTATATAGCAATTTGTTATTTTGCACCTATTAATTCTACTTTTTATAAGAAAAACAATCTAGATAACAATTGTTCCTATAATAATTTAGAACGAGATATTTATAGTTTGAAAAATGAAGGTAATATCCTCTAGGACTGCAACTAAACAAGCTACTCTTTTAAGCACTGATTCCAACCATAATCTTTTATGGCTAGATGATGACCTCGTTTTATCTAATAACTACAAACAAAGCTCTGAAGACCTAATTGAGAATTTGTTTTGTACTGAGTTAGTCAAGCTCTGCAGCTCTCAAGACCTAATAGTTTGCAATGGAGTAATGAAGTGGCCAAACTCCAACCAGATGACTTGTATTCATGGATTAGGTAGTAGTGTCGTAGATTTAAGTGATATCTGATATCCTCGTTTCCAACCAAATAACAACTTTTAACTTTTTAAATGACCATGAACCAGACTCTGATCATAAACCTTTAACCCCAACTCTAAACTTTTCCATGAACATGAGCGCCATTGAAGAGAATTCTGATAATCAAAGACCTTTTATTAAAGGATTTAAATAGTAAATTACATCTCCTAACTTATAAGGACAATATTGAAGATCTCTATCATAATTTTACAACTACCCTTTTCATTTCTTTTAACAAGTTCTCTTTCAAGGTGTCCTATAAAAAGAATAATAAAACGACCAACCTTTGGTATGATAAAGATTGTAAAATTTCTAGGAAATCCATTAGGGATGCTTCTAATGAGTCCTTTCAATAAGATCAATACATACAAATCTCTAATTAAAAGGAAAAAATGTACTATATCAATAAAATGCAAGAACAACTTTCACAACTATCTAGGCTGGATCCAAAGAAGTTTTGGAGCCAAATTCTAAACTGCAATACTAAAGAAAATAATATGATTCCTTTAAGGGACTGGAATTCCTACCTAAAAGTCTTTACGAGTTCCCTAATGCCATGGACAACATTCCTATTGTTCATGTTATCTCCATTTTGTGGATAATTAAGGAGATGATGTCTCGAGGTTCTCATGTTGCAGATATGGAGTGTCGAGAGACTACATGACCATCAGTGTGCTTTGCACAGATGAAAAACCCACTCACCACCACATATGATCACAGGTTTACAGATGGCATCCACCACACCAGTTGGCTTCCGGAAGGTAGTGGGCCTTACTCCATGAGGTACAAGTCAGTATTATGGCAAGCATCATTTCAATACCTATGCCATTTGATTACGTTGTATCTTAGATTGCTCTAGATTTCATGATATGTGCTTGGACATTATTCCTTTTGCCCTGCTTCACCTAAGTGGTTGACATTGTGCCCTAGTAAGTGGTCTTCTTTGGGAATGAGTTTGATACTGGGAAATCCCTTAATTAACCATCGTGCCGTTCTCGACCATACTTGCCATTTCCCATCATTATTCCCCTCCGTTTCCTTATCTCTTGGGATTTTAGGGTGTATTGACGTAAGAAGGGGTTGTCCCTCATTCTATGGGAAGAAGGGGCTAAAGGCCCAAAGGGGTTGGTGTTGGGTAAAAGATCTAGTGGTATGACATTGTCATTATCTGGTCACCAAACTAGGGCAACGACTCTCAGTTGCATGGCCGAGAGAAAGGGGGTCTCATCACGAGCCAACCTTCTCATTTCCATTAGGCATTTGTGGGTGACATTTCCACCCTTTGGTCACCATGCCAGGGCAATGGCCTTCAACCTCTCCATGTCCTAAAGAAAATATAAAGAAATAAAGATAAACGACAAATAATGGGCTTGGAAAAAGTGCATTGTGGACGAAGGTACTACACAACCTCTACAAAGGCACCCATGAATGAGACACTATGACTCCTTGTATGTCATGAGCCTTATGCCCATTGGGTCTTGACCCCATCCACCTCCACTCTACATGGCTTAGAGAGGGCATTTCCATTTGTTTTTGCAAGACCTCGCCGGTGTATAGTTTTCGGAGAACGAGCCTAGCTTGGGCTTCCATGGGGCTACAAGCCCACAGGTTGGATGCTAGGGGCCCACATGCCAGATAAGAGAGAGATGACTTGGATGACCTAGTGCACCCATTGCTTGCTAAACGATTTTCCCAGGAGGGGAAAAACATTCCACTTTTGAGCATGACGTCATGGTGTTGGGGGGTTTGGGCTTGGTGGTGAGGTGCCACTCACTTGCACTTGAACGTTTTGAGGAGAAGAGGGTTTTCACCAAGAAGAAATCATCTAGATGCTTTACACATGGCCTTGGGAGGCCCTTCCATCTTTCTCCAGCAACAACGACGTTCTCAAAGTGGAAAAACGTCCCCTAAAGGGGTGACATCATCCTTAATTAGGGTTTAATTTGTGCAAAAGATGAATTTTTAAGTGAATTGTTTAATATTATTGTGTTAAGGGGGAAAGATTAGGGTTGTTGACCCCTAATATTGTGTTTTACTACTTATTTTGTGGACAAGCCATGGCTAATTTTTGTATAAATAGAGATCATAAGATCTCAAATCAAATCATAACTTTCCTTTAACAAGAGGTTTTAGTCTGAAATTTTTGGCCTCCTTAGCTCTTTCATTCTTGTGCACTTGTGTATGGCTGAAATTTTGAATGGTTAATGGAAGAAGTGATGTGCTAGCCTTGGAAGGTTATTTTCTAGCTCGTGGTGGATTGTCTTAGCATCTCTCTTGATCTTGGTATGGTTTTTACTCACTTGCTATCATTTTATTCAAGTCAAGTATTGTTATGCTAGGAACTAGGTGGGAAGTATAAGGGCATACACCCCCACCATAGTCTTCACCATTTTTGCTTCACCTCATTGACAAGGGTTTGTTAAGAGAAGTATAAGGGCATAAACTCTCTTAGCTTAAACCCTAGCTTAGAGAAACTTGCCTTGGGAAGTAAAAGGGATTACACCCCCAAGGAGGTGGTTTCTCTAAGTTCCTTGTGACTCCGTTAACCCAATAGTAAATGCACTAGTCATATTTTGTTGCATTGGAGATATAAATTATTGCATTGAGAAACATGAATTTCAGTCTTTTTACTTCTTGCAAAAGTGGATTGTCTTCCTTGTGCCTTGGGCACCTCACAGCCACTAGGGTGTCCTCATCTAAGGGATACTTATCGCTGTTGTTATAAATTTTCATCTTCAACCATTAAAGCTGCAGAAACCCTAACATACTTTCTCAAATAACTCTTTATTCAACCATTGGTTTTGGCTCAAATTTTGCACACTTACTCTATTTGTCCTAGTGCACTTTTTGGAAAATTTTGAGGGGATTCTAGTGGCTGATTTTCTTGTTGTAATACATTGAATGTTACAACAACCTTATCTTTTATGCTAAGAGTACTAGTTCATTCACCTTGAGTTTAGCTAGTGTTAGTTTTTCTTTTGCTTTTTTTACTTGATTCTTAGCATTTATTGAGTAGATTATAGTATATTTTTATTTCCGATTTATACTGTCATCTATTGTTGTAAATTAGGGACAACAAGCTCAACTTGCTGATACAACTAACATATACTGTTGCAAGGTGTGTTTTCTTGTGTCTCGGGCAGGTACAATCATCCGAAAATCACTACACTTGTGGGGCAACCTTTGCTTGACTTACAAGGCATCATATCCCTACCCTTCATTCCATTTAGACTTGACCTATAGGGGCTCCATTTCCACTTCCTTCCATCTTCATCTCAATCCCCCTAGGGTCACCGGGATTGCCTCCCTAGAGTGACCTAGTCACCCTTGAAGTGCAGGACCTACATCAAGGTGACATTGAGTGTAGGATTCCCATAGTTGTAGTACTTGTTCCTTGGTTGGGTCGGGATTTTCCCAACCTACAATTTGTTCCATAACAATTCCTACAGAGGATGTAGTTTTTTCTTTAGATGACATAGTGTTCGGGGTTAAGCGGCTTGCAAATGGGAAAGCTAAGGACATTGAAGGCTACCAAGCTGAAATTTTTAAAATTGGAGGACGAAGGGCCTATCCTTATCCCTCGATACACAATATCTTCAATTTAACAGTTAAGCATGGATTCCCTAAACCCTGGACGCAAAGCCTCATTGTTCCTATTTTTAAAAATGGGGGTAGAAACATTCCCTCTAATTATAGGACCAATATGATTAGTTCGATTTTATCCAAGTTTTATGGAATTATTTTGGAAAAGAAGATTATCCTTTGGCTAGAAAGTCACGGTAAAAGAGCTAAAGGCTAGATCAGGTTTAGGAGATATCATTTAATTGTGGACCATCTTGTTGCCTTTAGAATCATTGCAGATGAGTTTTGCAATACTAAAACCAATCTTTTTTGTTGTTTTGTTGACTTTAGAAAAGCGTTTGACATGGTTCTAAGGAAAATCCTTTGGAATATGTTGGAAGAGATAAAAGCACCTCTCGAGTTGAGGGTTGCTGCAATAAGGATGTATGAGAACGTTATTGCTAAGTTTAAAAACACCGAGGGCTGGTCGAAAGAGATTAACTGCAATATTGGAGTCAAACAAGGTTGTCCCTTGTCCCCTACCCTTTTTGGCATATACATTGACAAATTTGAAGATTGTTTGGAAAAAACAGGTTGTGTTGGTCCTACTCTGACTAGTATAGTCATCAATCTTCTTTTTTATGCCGATGATATTGTTCTTATGGCGAGGAGACCCCATGATCTTGAAAACCAACTAAGAATCCTCGAGGATTTTTGCTCCAACATGGGTATGACTGTTAACACTGATAAGACAAAGGTCTTCATTATTAAATCCAATAAAATCACTTATGATACCTTCGCATATGACAACAACAACTTGGAGGAAGTGACTTCATACAAGTATCTTGGAATTGATATTCACCACAAGCTCAACTGAAATTATAGCATTGAGAAAATGATTATTGAGGGATGAAAAGCTTATTATGGGCTTGAAAACAATTGTAATTCAACCAATATTTGGATTTGGGATAAGAAGAAACTCCTTTTTGAGGCTCTCGTTACACTTGTTATTCTTTATGGATGTAAAGTCTGGGGCTGTAGTATCTCTCGTGAATCCTGGAGAAAGATAGAGCAAATACAAAATAATTTTGTAACCTATAATCTCAAAATTAAAGGAAGTACGCCCTATCATCAAATCAACCCTAATTTAGAAGATCAAAATTATCTGTCTCTTTTGATGAGTGTAAAGAAAAAAATAAGCATTGCTAAGATAAGAACAAATTCTCACGAGATCCATAGTGAAACTGAGTGTTGGTCAATTCCTAAAATACCATGGGATGAAAGAGTGTGTCACCTTTGTGACACTAATAAGGTTGAAGATGAAAAACACTTTCTCTTATATTGTCCAACCTATACCAAGATTAGATCACATTTTCAAAATATTTGTCACACTACCAACCTTCCTAACCTCTTAACTCAACAAGACTATGGCAATCTTGGAAAGCTTCTCTTAATGCTTTTTGAGCACAAAAACAAAATTCTAAAGTATCATAAGTAATCACTTACCCTCTTAAGATCCGATAGACCAATTCCATCTTAGTGGACGTTAATCATCATCATCATCATGTTAAAATATATATTTTTAATTTTATGGGAAAAATTTGTATTTTTATTTAATATAAAATAATACTACATACAATAGATGCCAAAAGAATTCAAAAAGACTTCCACTTAGGTCCATCAGAGTGACATGTTAATGTCTTTCACACAGTGTTTTAATTGTATCACCATTTTTCTTTCCTCCGAAAAAAAAAACCATATTATATTTCAAGGAGAAATGAAATACATTCTTCAACAAAACTTAAAAAAGGTCCCTCAAAATACCTCTAGCTCCTTCAAATGTCATACACTTTAAAATAGTTTAGAAATTTTCTAGTTCAAAAAATAGTCCTTGTCATACACGTTGTGCTATATACATATAGCTTTAAACATAAACTTGAGTCAACACTAAACAACAAAAAAGTAAACATCTGCCAAAATTATGTACTTTGGAATATAAAGGACCTGGATGACACCACAATCCTTGATCTAAATTCATTTTAAACCCTGGAAAAAGAGGGCTAGATAATCTCGCTTTTGAAAGAATTATACCTCACCATTGGATTCCCTGTAGATAAGATCAAAGGAAATCAAATTGAAAGTGCTAGCAAGATCTCTTAGTTGAGTTGCCAAATTGAAGAGACTTTCACCCTTCATCCATCCGATTGACAATTTTGAATCTCCAAAGACCTGTAATGTAAGAACTATTGATGTTTTGGTAGATGCGGGAGGATATTTCCCTCTTGGATGACCTTCCTTAGATGCAGAGAAGATTCCATAAGCAAGAGATCCATTGGATAGATGTTGAAATACCTTAGAAGAGAAGTTGGCCCAGAAGAATAAAGTATAATGAAAAGACACCTTCCCAAAAGAGAAGTCGGCCCAGCTAGAAGGATAGGAAGAATATAAATAAGAAGGCGCCTTCGCTCATTTTTTCACCCACTCACACTTTCCCAGCTACACAGAAGCAAGGCACAAGTTTGGAGAAGGTGATGTAGTAGCCACTGCTGCACAATTTATTATTGCTCAGTCTTTTGGTATCTCTCTCTTGTGCGCTACTCTTTGAGGAGGTGCACTACCTTTGTATGGTAGTGCTGCTGCAACTGGGGTGGTATTTATGGTTAAGCTAGCGCTTGTGATAGGGTTTATCTGGTTGGACTTGCTTTGTGAACGAAATCTGTCTAAGAAAGGTTACTGGGTTTTTCCCCCATTTGGAGTTTTCCCAGGATAAATATCTTGTGTTCTTTTCTATCTCTTGTTTATGTTGTTATTGCTCAGTACATGATATATATGTTAATGGTAACGAAGTAAAAAAACACTAGTAACACTAATGCTCTGTAAATAAGGAAAATCCAACATGGTTTTAGAGTTGGTTACTTTCATAACAGTTTAACCACTGGAAGGAAGTTCAGTAAAACGACACCTTGCAGTACCCTACAACTACAATACATTGTCAAGCTCGTTGAGAACTTTCCCAAGGACATTGGGAATAATTATTGTATAGAGTAGTGCGCCCTAACCTAGTGCACCCCCTGAAACCCTCAATGTGCAGTTTGGTGAAGTTTGAAAAATCAAGGTTTTTCAGTGCTAGGGTTTCTATCAGTGAAAAATGTCTACTAGTATGTGAGTAGAAGACAGATTGGATGGAGTAGATAAGTTCAATTCCTAGAAGCACAAATTTCTCATTCTAGAAGAGAATGAATTATTGGATCACGTCAAGAAGATGCTTCCAGAACCCGAAGACGAAGAAACAAAGGCAAAGTTCAAGAAGAATGAGGTCAAGGCCAAGAGGATCTTGATAGATTCAATCAAGGATCATCTAATACCCAATGTATCATAATTGAATACATCGAAGGAGATGTTTGATGCCCTAACCCGACTTTATGAAAGTAAGAATACTAGTCGAAAGCTTACTTTAAGGAAGAAGATGACTCCAATCGAAAGCTTACCAATTGATAAGCCATACTATGAAGAGAAGAAGATGACTCCACCAGTGCTGAGGTAGGTGGCCCCACCAAGTACCAAATCAGAAGGAGCTAGATTTCAAAAAGAGTCAACCCTTAGGATCTAGTAGGGAGGAGCAACCTCCTAGTATAGTCCATAGGAGATCAGACTTCAAAAGAAGTCAACAGATGCAACGAAATAAGGTGGCTCCAGAGATCGTGTAGACTCAGAGGGATTCAAGCTTCATAGGGAGCATGCACATTCAGAGTGAGCTTGATCTTAGAGAGATTCAATGGCTTAAATACTTTCATTCAGAAATTATTCCTTCTCAGATTCAGATAGGAGAGAGAGACGTATACCGGGACTGATAGACATGTGCCATGAGTTGAGGAGGATAGATCGAAGCTTCAGAGTCTTCTAGGAGATGTGAGATATCCTAGGAGGATTCTCTTGTCTCGATAGACCTTGCTGCAGTGACAAAGGAGGCAACCAATCATAAGAACTGGGATATATATTTTGCCTCACATATAGAAACCACACATGTTTTCCAGCTACGTGGCGCTGATGAGCAACATCATTGATTTAGAGCTTTCCACCATTGAAATAGCTGCTAAGACGCAGGAATGGAAGGATGCCATGATGGAGGAGTATCAGGCCATCATGAAGAATGATGTGTGAGAGGTGGTTTCAAGACTAGAAGGGAAGTCAATAGTGACTTCCAAGTTGATCTACAAGATCAAGTATGCTACAAATGGAAACATAGAAATATACAAAGCTTGATTTGTGGCCCGAGGATTCTCCCAAAAAGAGGGAGAATATTATGATGAGACACTTGATCCAATAGCCAGAAGAAGTGTACATAGTGAAACCACAAGATACATGAGAAGAAGTCTCATGTCTGCAGATTAAAGAAGGATTTGTATGGGCCTAAGTAGGCACCCGAGACATGATATGCCAGATCAGACGGTTATTTGATGAGCTCATAGGATGGTTGCTCATTAATCCTACTTGTGGATGACTTGTTTTTGATAGGATATGAGAAGCTCATATTTGGGTCCAAGAGGGAGCTCGTTTCAAAGTTCAAGATGAAGGATCTAGGTTTGATGCATCACTTCTTGGGATTGAAAGTGTGGCAGAGATCAGATGAGATTTTCTTAGCCAAGGAAAATATATTGTTGAGATCCTGAAGAAATTCGAGATGATGGACTGCAAGTCCATGACCACACCTATGATGATAAATAAGAAGCTCTCGAGTGAAAAATCTTCAGATTGGGTGGATCCCACAATGTACATACAATTGATTGGATCCTTGATGTACCTGGTTAACACCAGACCAGACATATGCATTGCAATGAATACCTTGACTCAACACATGGTTGAACCTAGACAGGTACATTGGATGGCAAAAAATCATATGTTGAGGTACCTTCATGGTACAGTTGGATATGGATTGAGATATGTCTCGGGTGGAGATGTAACACTCCAAGGATATACAAACTCTAACTGGGAAGGGAGTGCAGTGGATCAGAAGATTACTTCCGGATATGAAGGGTCCAAACCAAAATTGTGCACTCCTTTTGATATTAGTAGGCTCTCCCTTTGTATCCCACATCCAGATCGTATCTCCATCTTGGTAAACTTTTGTCTTAAATTTGGCCGTTTCTTGTATAACTCTAGTATATTGTCTTGAGGGAGGAGCGTGGGATTCTGCTGTGAAGACTTTTTGCTGGGATGGTCTGATTAGTATGTCATATTATCCTTTCTTTAATAACTTGACAGTCCCAACTTATTTGTCCTTATATTTGTCTATGAGTTGCTGATACTCTTCCTTCTTTTGCCATTGCATTTGATCAAAGTCTTCCTCTGAAGCCAAAGGTAAATCATCATGGGAAAATACATGAAGAATTGATTTGATTGGTTCATGTGTTTCTATAGTTCCAATATCATCACCAATTTCCTGCACATGGACCTTGGTCATTGGCACATTCAGGAGGTGACTTATTGTTCCATCATTCATAGGCACGTTAATATAATTGAGATCCATCTCTAAGGTGCCTCCCAACATCGCAGAAAACTTCCTGGACAATAGCATTCCCCATACATACGGGACATCCACTACCACAATATCCATGTGGATCACTCTCTCAGGGTATCTTCCAAGGCATACTTCAACATTATCAACTACCCCATGAGTGGGTATGGCCCTGGATTCAAAACCACACACCTTCCTGTAAGGTTGTGTGACCTTTAAGCCTAATTTTTCCATGACCTTCAAGGACATCATGTTAGCACCTGCCCCTGAATCAAGCATACATTTGTTAAGGAATTTGTCATTAATTAACAAGGTCATGAATATAGGAGGGTGTCCATCATATTGAACCCTAAAGTGATCTTCTTGTAACATGATAGGAGGGTCCATTGGCTCATCTAAACTTTTGAATTTTTTTTCGAACCTTTCTTTTACAGATGGGACTTTGATGACTTCCCTTAATGGAATGCTCACGTGCATTTTTTCTAGTGCACCCTCAAAATCAAATTTTAAATCCACTTTTTCAGTCTTGGGAGGATTCTTAGGAAGAAGTATATTCATAGGTGGAGGTCTTGTCTGTGAAATTGCAGGACCAGTGGAGAGAGGTTGGTTCATTCTTTTTTTCCTAGTATATACTTTGAATTCTTGCTTCTTCAACTTTTCTCTGGAATCTTGGTCAAGGTTATTTATCACCTCCATCCCAGACTTCCTGGCTGCTTCTTTTATACCTTATTGATGTTCTTCAAGTGTGACATTAAGGCAATATTGAGGATTTTCAATGGTATGGTTAACAATGTTTACTTGGTCATGATCACTATTATTGAAAGGACACTCATGCTCCCAATGTGACTCTTTGCACTGTAAGAACCAAGGGTTTTCATCTACTACATTTGCAGGGGCTAAAGTAATGGGAAACTCTTGATCATTATTTGGTCTAAAAACTTGATTCCCTTTCTAAAATTGCCCTTTGTAAGGAACCCTAGGAGCTTCTTGTTGAGTTCTTTCTAGATTGACAATCCTATTCATCATTAGTTCTTGGGTTTTTACCATGCCATCTACAGACAGTTGTAGATTTTCCAAGCTAGCGCTGATGTCTGAGGTAGGTTCAACATTGTGGACTATCTTAGGTTTAGTATCCATTCTAACTCTTGGGGATGAGAAAGGCTCGACTCTAGACGATGAAAGGTTGTCTTCAATCCTTGTAGCCACCTCTTGGGATTATTGGATTGTTTTAGGGGCTTTATCTTTGAGGAGATTTCCCAGCTGTCCTGTAAAGGATTTGGTATAAAGAAAGAGAAGGAAACTATCAGAAGGATGATGGCTCACCGGGATCTTTTGCATCAAATTTTCAAATTTGTCATGAAATTCTCTAACGGTTTCATTCTCTTGTTTCGTGAGGTTATTCAACCTTATAAACAACATGTTGGGGTCTTCCTTGACACTCCATCATTTCATGAATATTTCCTCCAATCTATCCATGGTTTTAATACTAGCATCGGGGAGACCATTGTACCAACGTTTAGCGCCATCATGGAGGGTAGCATAGAATAATTTCATAGCTAGATCCTCAACATCATCACTGATGGGATGAAGCTGAAAGAAGGCCCTGAAATTACTCATATGATCCCCGACACTGACTACATCATTACCAATGAATTTAGGCAACCATTTCTCATACTTAGGGGGAATTTGCCTAGGGTATCATGGTATACTTGTCATGTCTATCGGTTTGAATCTTGGATGACCATTGCTTCTGGTTATTAGCTTGGTTTGGATTAATAGTCTCAGTTCCTGTGCTAGACATTGTGTTCAAACGAAGATTGCCTCCAAATAATGATTTTACTATAGGAGAATTTCGATGAGGTTTTCTTCTAAAGGACTTGGGAGGGTTGGTATACCTCCCTGAGGTTTGTGGAGTGGCCAGATAATTTTCTTGAAACTATAAAAGGGATGAGGGGATCACCCTCAGTGGAGTCGCCGGGTAAGCTTTGTAAAGTAAAAGTCTCTTGAGGAAAGGCTTACCGTAAAGTGTCGTCTTTGAGGAGAATTGACTCAGTGTTCCTTGCCAATGGCGCCAAAATGTTATCGCACAATTTGTACTTGCCCAAAATCCAAAGGAAAGTGAACAATAAATTGGCGTAACATGAGGTTGTCCTATCACTGTCACCTAAATAAGACACCTCTTTCTCTTTAGGGGTAAAATCCTAAGAAGACGTCCCGTATGGCCTGGGGGTTTGAGAAGGAAAATGTAATAGCATCAAGAAAGTTCTTCCCCTCTCATAAAGTCCCAAAGGTTTTTAATAAAAGGAAGCAAAGATTTTCTTAAGTACCAATTGATATTAGCGCTTCATAAAACCAGGGAGTTTGAATAAAAGCACGAGCTGATATAAAAGATGAAGCAACATAAATATTTATAACAACAATGTATATATAATGATAACTTCACAATTATGCCTTAAACAAGCTTCAATAATGACCAAAAATGATAACATGAAATTGACAATATGCTAGTATTTGTCAAAAGCAAGGAAGGCAATGTAAAATCAACTCTAATACTTGCTTTTAGAAGCTTTTACTGCTGTCATAGATGGCCGCAACTTTCTTTTGGAACAACAACAATAAAGTTAGTAAGTTAGTCTAATCTAAGGTTATAAGTGTTTAGTAGAGATCTTAAAGTAGATAGTTTGAAGGTTGTTTTCATCAATCAATCAATTGTAACGTGTGAACTTGTGCCTTTAGGGTAAATGGAGCCACTTTTGCAGTGACAATATTAGGGGAAAAAAATGATAATGAGTGAGCTAAAGACAAGAGGAAGGATGGTTGAGGTGTTAGTAACCTAAGGCCTCAATCATCCAAAACCCTAGAAGGAAAAAGACCACTAGGAAGTAGGTAACCCTAGGCCCTAACAATTTTCCTTCTTCTTTAGGTCAAGCTTGAAATAAAATAAAAGATTAATGAATCAATAGTGCTAGAGTGCTACAAAGGTAGGGCTCTAG
>ML797291.1:91324-102076 GCA_009831015.1 Picea engelmannii | reverse complement strand
TCTGTCTGCCTCACTGTCTTCCTGCACACATGCCTTGCGCTTTATGTTCTTCTGCCTTTTATGCTCTGTGCGCCATGTCCATTCAATGCACCATTCCTCTTCTGTGTATTTCAGCTGCTGCACATTGCCTCCTTCTACATGCCCGAATCACTCTCAACAACAACTCTCATCTCTTCTTTGTTCTGCATTCTTATAGTCTCTATGCACCTTGTGCATTCTATATGCACAATACTTCTGCATACTCTCCCCCGTGCCATTCTTCACATCGGGATATTCACTGCCACTCCACATTGCCACCGCTTCACTCCCTCGAGCATCAACACACTCTCTCTGTTCTGCATTTTCTCCTCGTGTTGAGTCCTCTTCCTCTGTCTGTTCTACAATTCTGCTCTACTTCAAGTTGTTCTACAATTCTGCTCTTGCTTCTGTCTATTCCTCATTTGTTACTCATCTCTGAGTTTTATCTCACACTGTGCATATTGTAATTTTCCCTTTCTTATAGTTCAACTCATTTTTCATTCTGAACGACCAACTACACAAAGTCACTGCATGTTTCTTTTATACACTACAACCCCTTCAGTTACCCCTCAAATCCCTAGAACAACGCTTCAGCAACTGAAATGCCAACCGTCCAAGAACCATGATTCGGTTCTGCTAATTGAATTGTAACTGAACAATTAATCATGAAGAACAACAATAGCCCTTCGATCAGATTTCCAAGTATCCAACACCGTTAGATTACAAGCATAGGGTCTCGCGTTGATTTCGCCATTTCGCATTTCGGTATTTCGGCATTTCGACATTCCTGTGGTGAAGGGTCTCGACACTCCAAGTCACGATCACCAAAATGGAGCTTGGTTGCACTAGCTCCTTCCTCCATCTTCCGCAGATGTGACCACTGGCTGTGACCCACAGCCTTATTCGAAAACGCATTTCGGCGTTTCAACATTTATGTGATGAAGTGTTTTGACACTCCAAGTCACGAACCCCGAAATGATTTGAAGGTATTTCGACATTTCGCATTTCGGCGTTTCGACATTTCTGTGATGAAGTGTTTCGACACTCCAAGTCACGAACCCCGAAATGATTTGAAGGTATTTCGATGTTTCGCATTTCGACATTTCTGTGATGAAGTGTTTCGACACTCCAAGTCACAAACCCCGAAATGATCTGAAGGTATTTCGGCGTTTCGACATTTCTGTGATGAAGTGTTTCGACACTCCAAGTCACGAACCCCGAAATGTTCTGAAGGTATTTCGGCGTTTCGCATTTCGCGATTTCATCATTCTTGTCGTGAGTGTCCTTGACACCTCCAACTCCCGTTATCCGAAACTCCGAAATGGAGTCAGATCAACGGTCCACGATCTCCCTTTGATCAACGACTCAGATTAAATCGTGGTTTCACATTTCGCGATTTCGAGAGGTTAGAGCACCTCCTTCCTTTGACTTTCCAGTCAGCGAAATGTTGATTTGTGACCACGTGTCCTGCCCGAAGATGGACGGTCCTCCTGCTTTCGGGATTTTGTAAGCTCGCTTCTCCTAACATTTTAAAGAACGTGCAGGTTTTCCTGGATCCAACGATGGTCGGACCCTATGCTCGGATCTAACGCCCGAGATCTATCCTCCATCTTTGCACTCCTCTTGTCTGGATTCAGATATGACGGTCATCGGGAATTCTGAATGGGATCCAACGATCACTGTTGCTCTTCATTGTTATGCTTCTGATCTTTCCATGCCATCATCGCTGCTGATATTCCTTGCTTTCCTGTTTTCCATTGTTGTCTCCCAACTGTAAACCTGCCAACGTCGCTACTATTCTTTCCTGTAACCATACCTTTGTCGTTGTTGTTCTTTCCATCAATAACTGTAAGCATGCTATCATTGCTGCTATTCTTGCCTGTAGACATGCCATCGTTGCTGTTGTTCTTGCCATCAATGACAAGCATGCTCTTCTTGTAAACATGCCAACAATGTCTTCTAGCAAAATCAAATAGGTGGATAACTATTAAGAGAAGGACAATAACATGTGCTTTTCTCCTAGGGTTTCACACTAGCAATTTCATAATCTCATAAATGAAAAGTAAAATATACCATAACCATTCAAAGAAAGAAGGATTGCAGATTTCTTCTTACATTCACCAAGAATAATCTAGTCACAAGCCCTAGTTGAAGAATTTCCAGCTTGAAAATGCAAAAAATCACCAATAAAATCTCCCTCCAAGAGTTGCACACCACTTAGTTAAGCCAATAAGCCTTAAAAGAGGTCGAATTTCAGACCTCACACTTGTGTGAGTGAAATATGACGAATAAAATGAGAGTTTGATCTCTTATTTATACAATACAAATGACCTTTAATTACATTTTAGGTCAACAAAGGTCAACATGGCTAGTTTACATGAAAAATCCAGTTTTACATAAAATTGACAAATAAAACCCTAAATTCATCTTTTCAGGGTGACGTCATGCCCCTCCTAGGGTGACGTTGGCCTCCCTCTTGGAATGCTAGGCTTTAAAGTGAAACTTTGGGGCTCAAAACCCCTGAGGAACTTCCACACGTGTCAACCAAAGCCGTCCTCATGCTGGATAACTCGAGTGGATGACGTCAAGGCTCTGACTGATGATGTTAGGGGCCTTCAAAGGCCAACGTCATGGTGGGAGGGAAAGACCTCCCTAGGTCCAGGCATGACAAAGTGCCTTTGGTGGAACGTCCTGCCTTTTCTCTGGTGCAAGCCTCCAGTATCTCTTTGCCCCTGGCTGAGGTCTCAACATCCATTTGGTGGGGTTTTATCCCTATGGAAGTCTGAGATAATCATCTGCCCATATGTACCTGTTCGTCGGGCATGGTCTTGCAACAACAAAAAGTACGCCCTCCATGGGCTCATAAGTCACATGGATCATAGCAATTTCAATCACATCTAATAATTAAGTTACCGAAACATGTGCATAAAACCCCCCTTTTCCCAGACAAGTGCTCAAAGATGTTATGCTATTCTACAAGCCAGGTTTGGAGAGAGTTTCAGGACGTCCTATTGGGATGATTCTCCTTAGGCGTGGGGTGTTTCCAGGTGAAGACCAATATAGGTCATGTAAATGCACGAGATGGTGTGGGGGATGTTTGGGCAAGGGGTGCATTGATAACAGGGAAATGTAGGTCTTACCTGTGGGTGCCTCTGTATAGGGTGAGATGCACCTTGTCATGGTTGAAATTGTTTCCTATCCCATTCAATGCCTTTTTACTCTTTATCTTATTGCTTTTTCTTTCAATAGAATAAATGGAGGACACTGGCTTGGCGTGGTGACCAATGGTGACAACATTACCCACAAGCATTTCACGGAGATGAGAAGGCTGGCTCATGATGAGACCCCCTTTCTCTTGGCTATGCCACCAAGCGCCACTACCCTGGTGAGGTGACCAGATGAATAGTAGTGTCACACCGCTACATGCCCATGTACCTAATAGGCTGGCTCGTGATGAGACCCCCTATCCACCAACTAGGTCTTGAGTTTTATTTTATTTATGGGTCCCCTCTTTTCTTGCTGAGAATCCCTTTATTACTTTCTCGAGGATCCTTGGGCAAATCATCTAAAGGTTTGATCTTTGGCTTTAAAATTTTTCCAGCTACTTTTACCCTCTAGGCCTTTAACCCCTTCTTCCCACAAGACAAGGTACAACCCTTACTAGCTTGGCAAACCCAATGCCTGAACTAATGTAGGGGATATGTGAGAGGGAAAAGGATGAAAAGTGATAAGTATGGAAGGAATGGACGACGACCTTTCATAAACCCACCCAATGGCAACTCATTCCCAAGGGAACCAACTTGCTAGGGAATTCTGTCATCCCCCCTCGCTATGGACAAGTTAAAAGGCATAATGTACAAGAAAACGTCATGAAGCAAAAGAGAATTAAATGCACATATTCAAATGCCTTGAGAATGAGAGTGACACATACCATGATACCGAGACTCATTACCTCATGGAGCAAGACTCACTGCTACTTCAGAACCATGCCGATGGGATGGATGTTGTTGCTGCTGACAGAATGGAGGCGCTGAAGAAGAAAAGATGGGCCATCCAGGGCCAAGCTCAAGTCATTATGGCTCTTGGTACTCCATGTCTAGGACTTGTGGGCCTTGAGACAAAATATCCTTAGTTATCCCTAGGATACCAGATAACAAAACTTCAGGGACAAGCTTGGAGTGTTGCGAAATTTCCACCCTCGTTGAGAGGGAGCTGTGTTGTTTCTTCTCGTGATGACTAACCCCCCCTGGCCAAGGGTTCCCTGGATCAGTCACGTGAGGTGACTGAGGGGGTAATGCACTGTCGGACCTGCTGAGAGAAGAAACATCACACACGTAGTCGCAGGACTATTGAAGACGCTGTGTGACTCAAGACAATAGTTGTGTGCTAATTCGGTGGATGTGTTCCACTGGCAGAGGTTATGTGACTCTCGATATTAACTATGTGCTACTTCGGTGGATGTGTTCCACTGGAGGAGGCTGTGTGACTCTGGACAATAGCTGTGTGCTACTTCCGTGGATGTGTTCCAATGGCGGAGGCTGTGTGACTCTGGACAGTAGCTGTGTGCTACATCGGTGGATGTGTTCCACTGGTGGAGGCTGTGTGACTCCGGACAATAGCTGTTTCCTACTTCGGTGGATGTGTTCCACTGGAGGAGTCTGTGTGACTCCGGACAATAGCTGTGTGCTACTACAATGGATGTGTTCCACTGGCAGTGACTGTGTGTCACAAGACACTAGTTGTGTACTTCTTGGCAATAATTGTGATATATTGTATGACATTGTAGTGGCTGTGTGCTCTTAGCTGATTGTCATGGAGATTACGAGTTCGTTTGGATGTAGCTATGTGTGCTACCGTTTGATCGCAGAGACTGTTCCTGATGATTCGAGCTACCAAAGGCATTGTAGCAGCCGTGTGCCTGCTAGCAGATTGCAGAGTAGTCAGTGGAATACTAGATGAAGACATCGTAAAATATGCCTCCCTAGCTAAGAGGAAGTGTTGATGTGTTGGTAGCTATGGGAGGATATTTCACTCCTATATGACCTTCCTTAGATGCAGAGAAGATTCCAGAAGTAAGAGATCCATTGGAAGGATGTTGAAATACCCTAGAAGAGAAGTTGGCCCAGAAGATTAAAGTATAATGAAAAGACACATTCCCTTAAGAGAGGTCGACCGAGTTAGAAGGACACTAAGACTATAAATAAGAAGGTGCCTTAACTCATTTGTTCACTCACTCACACTCTCCCAACTACACAGAAGCAAGGCACGAGTTTTGAGAAGGTAATGCAGTAGGTAAAGCTGCACAATTTATTATTGCTCAGTATTTTCTTATCTCTCTCTTGTGCACTACTCTTTAAGGAGGTGCGCTACCTTTGTATGGTGCTACTGCTGTAGCTGGGGTGGTATTTCTAGTTAAGCTAGCACTTGTGCTAGGGTTATCTGATTGGACTTGCTTTGTGAATTAAATCTATCTAAGAAAGGTTACTGGGTTTTCCCTCCATTTGGGGTTTTCCCAGGATAAATCTATTGTGTTCTTTTCTGTCTCTTGTTTATGTTGCTACTGCTCAGTACATGATATATATGTTAATGGTAACGAAGTAAAAGAACACTAGTAACACTAATGCTATGTAAATAAGGAAAAACCTGTAACAAGAACCCCTTTTCTATAAGCAACCCTTAAAAGGAGAAGTAACGTTGTAAATTCACCGAGATTGTTGGACCCTTCAAGGAATACCTTCCCTTCAAAATGCACATTATCATTGAAGAAAATAACATAAACAACACTGCATTTCGTACTGTTTGATTGGCTTGCTCCATCGAAGAAACCCTAGGCTTTGGATTTTTCAATTTGAGGAGGGGTTCTTATAGGAGGTTCTGGAAATGGTGAAGAAAAGATAAAGCTTGGGTGGTAGCCTAAAATATGGGAACAAATTTATCCTCAAATATCACTTCGTTTCGAGCTATCCACAATCTCCACATTACTAACAAAGGAACACATATGTGACCTTTTAATTTTCTACAAGAAAACCAATGTTTGAGATTTTTCGGAACCTAGCGTTTATTCCATAGCCCTGCTAACGTTAATGAAGTTTCAATATTTTCCCAGATATTCTTGGTGTAAGGACACTCAACAAAGAGATGTATATTTTTTAAATAATTTTCTTGATAGAGTGCGCACCATCTTGGCCCTGCCATCTGTTTTTTCTGAATTCTGTCCCAAGCAGGAGTTCGATTGTGAATAACAAGCTACATCAAGAGTTTACTTTTATTTGGGGTTTCTACTCTCCATAACTCACTCCATATCCCATCATTTGATAGCAATTGAGGATTCAATTGCGAGTCATAACCTGCAGAGGCACTAAAAATATTACAAACACCCTTCCAAAACCAAGTTAATTCATCTAGATTAGCTGTCAATTTCAGCTCTTCTATGAACATTCTCCAAATTAGCTCATGATCACCTACTAGACCAACATCCTCTGTCGACAACCAACTTTAAACCCATAGTGAAGTTTCTTCATCCTTCCTAAGTTTGTCTAAAGTACACAGTGCTCTGTTTTGCAGGATAAGTATAATGTCTTGAGGGAGAAATATATTTTGAGTGCATCCCACTATAGCATCAGTTCCCACTGGAACATTTTCCTCGGAACCAACTTTCCACACCAGTGGATCACCAATTACATTATAAACTTTCAGTAGAGCTCGCCAATGGCTAGAGGCTTGAGTAGAGGATTTCGAAGGGTTCATGATCCATTCCAGAAGACTATTGGGAGCATTATATTTTTGAATAATAATGTCCGTCCAAAAACCGTCTTTCATCAAAACATGCCACATAGATTTTGCCGCAAAATCCCTTCCAAATTGTAGCAGATGTTTAATGTTCCATCCACCATGAATTTTAGGTCTAGCAAACAAAATCCAACGAGCCAAGTGAGCACCCTTATATTCCATGTTGCCTTTCCACAAGTAATCTGCACAAAGCTTCTTAAAAGCTTCTTAATCTTGTACAAGATGCCTTTGGGAATGTCTGAAAGGAAATACCAGTAAAAAATAATTGCTTCTATGACTACGTTTATCAAAACTATCTTGCCCCCTGATAGATCCATTTATTACACTAGTGTGCTATTCTTCTTTCAATTTTATAAACCAACCACTTCCAATCAGCTATAAGTCATCCCATATGGATATATTCCTGATTTTTCACAATTTATAACTATTCATGTTGTCAAGGTATAGATATCCAAGATTTCTTTGACCTGTCTACTTTCTCTCATTTTTCCAGCTCCAAAAAGAAGGGAATCATCAACAAAGATAAGGTGAAATATAACAAGTTGACCTATGACCACCATCCCTTGAATCTTCCTGCTCCTCACTTGTAATAAAGCCATTCTTAACCCTTCAAAAATTTATGAAAACAAGTAAGGTGATAAAGGACATCCTTGTCTTAATCCACCATAAGCTTGAAAAAATGGAGAAGCTGAACCATATATAGGAACCAAAAATCTTGTAGAGGTCACACAAGACATAATCCACTTAACCATATTATAAGAAAATCCCAGATGAGATAATAACAATCCTTAAAAAATCCAGAAACATGGTCGGAGGCTTTTGAAAGGTTCAATTTCAACACAAAAGCAACCTTTGCCGAGAACTTGATAGAGTGTAAAGACTCCTGAGCCAAACCAATTGCCTTGTGAATAGTCCTACCCTCAAGGAATTCAAACTGTTCTGAAAAAATGAATATTGAAAGAAAAGGCTTAAGACACAAAGCAATATTTGATACGATCTTATAAGCACAATTGCAATGAGCAATAGGTCTAAATCCATCTAGATAATCCAAGTTATCAATCTTTGGAATGAGCACAAAAAAATAGAATTGAAACCCCTTTACATTTTACCTTGAAGCTTGATATCCTCCACCACTCTAAGTAAATCTTCACCAACTAAATCAAAGTCATTAAAAAACTCAATGGTCTATCCATTAGGACCAGGGCTCTTTTTTTTTGAAAAGAGGCCATAACCTTAATAAGTTCATCCTTGGTATTCTCCTAAAACAAAACATCATTGTCAACTTCCTCAATCATCCTAGCATAGTGATCATTAAATAGTCTAAAATGACAACCTCTATCCCTAAAAAAAGGGGATTTTCAATGTCCTCTTATACATCCAACAACAAAGCATAAACTCAAATGAAGCATGTCGAAATTTTGAGTGTATACCAACATGGTCCTCCAAGACTAGCCAATTACCCCTCATTAAGCCAAGACCCTCCTTTGATACATCGTTTTCCAACATGTACCTCTCTTTGAATATATGTAAAAATAAAATGGAAGTTAAACTTGGTTGTAGACCCCAAACCTCATCAAAAAAGGGCTAGAAAGTGAAATTTCACAATGCGAACTCCTTCCTTTTCCATTTAATCATCGATAGAGAATCTCCATATTACTCCATATTTTGGTGCCAAAGTAAGATGAAACTTCAGAGCCAAAAGTTCATAGAAGTTATTTGAACCTTGCCATATACCAGCGTAAAAAATTTAATGAATGTATATCAGAAAAGAAAACAACACCTTGTGGCCCTCCCATTAGAGGATGATCTGGGTAGGTTCATCAAAGAAGGCCCAAGGCCTACTTTTATCGATAAATTCTTCCACACGTTGTGTTGGAACCTTAAAACCATTTACTTGAGTTAAATAGCTTAGGATATTTAGACCTTGCGTAGCACATTGCAAATGAAGAATACCCCTATCTTCAAATACTTTTGCATTGCTAGCCAATTAGATTCCCTAGACCAACAAATCTTCCTCATCAACTTACAAAGTTGGATTTGAGTTTTTCAATAAACCTATCCCAAATAGTCACATCTTCCTCCTTAAGACCAAGTTCCTTGCAAGAAAGCCATTCCTGTTTACTGGCATTTCCTTGCAGAACCTCTATGGCATTTCCTTGGAGAACCCTGTTGATTACAAGCTTCCACGTTCTATTCATGTGAGCTATATGAGACAAATCGTATATGCCTCTAGATCTCAAAGAGAAAGTAGTATGACATGGAAGCTTGTGATAATCTCCACAACCTATCCAAGGGTCCACCCTAATTTGCACTTTTGTTCCCCTATCCACACACAATACAAGCCAATGACCTACCACCAAGGGGAAGGATAAAACCACTGCTTTCCAAATGATGGCTACAATATTTAAACTCTTTATAATGTTCCCTATCCTCCCTTCCATTGTTACAAGGGAAATATATTTCTCTAGCTTATGAATTCCTTGCCTCTACAACTTGTCAATCATCTCCATTGGAAATCTGTGACCATCTCCACAACCCACCTAGAGGTCAATCCCTATTCTCACCTTATCCCATTTACCTACTTTCCATACCAACCAATTGCCCACCAAGGAAAAGGACTATACTATAGAGACCTTGAGAATATTTTTATTATCTCACCTGATCCATTCTTCCATAGGCAAGGGGTCTATGTACTTCTGCATTATCAACAACCTCCACAGAGTTTTGGTTGCCAAAGCCTTACCAAAGAAATGAATAGTTTTTTAATCCCCAACCTCCAATCTCCTTTGGTTTGGTCAAATATTACCATTTAATTAATGTAATACCTTCCTTTTCTCTCTTAATTGTCCATAGAAATTTAAAACATTTCTTCTTGATAGTTTCCAACACCCCTTTAGGAATGAATGCCATGGTGTGCTAATAAACATGTATAGCCTCCAATAAATATATAATGGATGTTAATCTTCCTCCCACTTAGAACCATTTATTAGACCACATCTTATTCCTTTTTTCTTCCTTAATCAACTACTGCTAGTGCTTCTTCATATAACCATTAGGTTTCAACAAAAAAAACCTTAAAATTCAATCCTTCTTGTTAGTCCACATTTTGAAATGGAAGGCCCAAACAATATTACTAAACTCCTCCTCCTCAACTCTATTGAAAGTAATAGATGATTTCTACAAATTGATTTTCATACTCAATGTTGTATAGTACAAAGTTGTAATATCCTTAAGTTTGTTAACATCCCTTTTGGAACCATCACAAAATAACAAATAGATGGGTTAGAAAGAAAGGCCTTTTGAACTTAATTTTTCCTCAATGTTTTAGTTCTCTTGGCCTCTAGAGTTGAGCTATTTAATTTTCAACAATAATTAAAAACTATAATGGAGACAAGGAACAACCTTAGCTTAGTCCTTTGGTAGACTTGAAGAAAACCAAAGTTTAACTATTAATTATAGTTGCAAAAGAAACAAAAGCTAAAAAAATCCATAATCCATAAGCCTTTGACAGATCCAATTTCATCACCATATTCTTCAATATTTGAGTTTTAATGCAATGAATATCTTCCCGAGCCACTCTTATGGCTTCATAGCTTTGTCTCCCATGCAAAAAACCAAATCACTCTTTCAAAATGGTCTTTGAAAAGATCTTCTTCACCCTTATCGCAATGGTTTCACAATTTTTTTTATAGATGCAATTATAGAGTGACATGGGATTGAAATCCTCAAAATACGTTGGATTATCCTTTTTAGGAATTAAGAATAGAAAGAAAGAAAGAAAGTATTTTTAACGTCCACGAGACTAAAAATAGCCTATGGGACAGATTGTTTTTCCATCTGGATTTTGTATTCGGCCCTTTTCCTGTGAAGTTTTACAATAATCGCTCCCAACTTCTCAACAAACTCTTTGCTGAATAGATTATCCCAAGAATTAGCTGCCAGAAT
>ML797291.1:72008-85452 GCA_009831015.1 Picea engelmannii | reverse complement strand
AGCATGACAGGAACATTTAAGGGTTTGTTGCCTCCCTTTCCATACTTCCCCAAGGGATTTATTTTTGTATCAAGGAGATATGTGAATTTATTCCCCTCCTGATGTGTTGACCTTCCTTTCCCACATCTCAACCTAATCCCCTTTTAGCAACTCCTTCCACCACAATATCTTCCCCCTTCCTGGGTCTCAATGTGCATATAAATGGACCAGTTGCATATAAGGGATGTTGTCCCTTTTCTCCTAGAGACTCCCCCCCCTGAGATGGATTAGGGTTAAAACCACCCTTTAAAAGAGATACCTTATCCAAACCCAAAATATCACCTAGAAATAAGAATTCCTCCCCTCATCCGTTTTCGCTTTGAAAACTTCTTTTACATGTAAATCCTTACTCTCATCGATCCATGACCATGAATCCAAATACCCATTAAGATCAATGATTCCTAAATTGAATAGAAACTTTTGCAAGTGTTGAATCCAAAATTATTGGCTCCCTACTTGACGGTTCCAAGTTAGCCTTCAAATTCTCTACTTGAGAGAGCATATTCTCCTTTAATAAATCCTCTCACCTTACTTATAATGCCACTTACAAGACTCATTCCTCACAACTATAATTTGAAACTTCTTGAAGAACCCAAAACTTCTTCTCATGGTATTGGCCACAAGATCTTATTTCTATTCCAATTGTGACTTTTTTGAGAGATGCCTCCTTTTCGCCCCCCTAGACCCCCACTATCATTTTTTCTTGACACCTTGACATATATACAAACCCTTACCAAATGGACATATATATGAAATTTGGAAAAATGAAAGGGAACTTCGACGTAGTCCAAACTTTGAATATAAATATGGCTTCCAACTTCGATTTCAATTTCATCAACAAATCCATTTCGTAAATCCAAATCCACCAAAAAATGCTCTATTGAGCAGGTATTAAAATTTTGAAATTGTTCATCCACCTCTAAAGATGTCCCAAGGAAATTTCCTATGGCCTTAACAACTTCCACCGTTTGAATATATCCATAACAATGGCAGACACCTTGAACCACACTAGATGATTTATATTCCGATCCACTCTAGGGTCGAAGGTTGGAGGCCATTTTTTCAAGGATAAGAATGATGATGCCCGTAACCACTTTGTCTACAACACAATATCTAAATCCTCCTTAGTTCTGAAATGGAAACCTAGCCAACCTTTCATCAAGGTACGAAAACCTAGTTAATAACCTAACACATGTTATCAATGAATTTCAATCCGCAAAGTTAAATTCTTGTATGAGATTAACCTTCCATAAAATCAACAAGTAATCATTTTTCTAGATAACTATACCATTGGGGCCATCATTATATCCTTGCCTAAAAAAAACTTGGATTTTACTATCAAAATATTAACATATTTCCCACTCATCCTACCTTCATTAGCTAAGGAGATTTTTCTTTGCATTCTTCCCGATATATCTCCTCACTTTCCACTCCCTATCATCTCCATGGAAATTGGATTCACCTCCATTAGAGAACCACTAACTACCTCTACATGTGACAAAGATTATAAACCACTTATATACACAAGTTTTGACATAATTAAAAACATAAACTAAGGTCTTTATGATCTTAGCTTCCTCATAATCATTTTCTTGGAATTATGACAAAGGAATGTACTCATTAAATAAATTGTCATCCTCAACTTGACCCTTTGACATTTCACCCATTGTGTTGATATTTCGATTTATGATAGTGATTCTCCTTTTGACATTCCTATCAAATCCTCCATAGAAACCCACCATAGAATCATTTTCTTTGGTAGCCTTGGTGAATGACTCAAAATGATTCACAAGATGGTTGGGACAATGTAGTAGCACGTAGTCTAGGAGGTCCAAGGATATCTTGTAGAGTAGGACAAATGATCAACGAGGTGATACATAGCGGGATTTAGTGGAGGACAATGTGAGTTAGAAATGTAATAAATTGTGTGTGTTTTTAATGGAAAAGCAACCATGTTAATAAGTGCATCGAAGATATGTGAAGGCTTGGCAAAGTAGGGACATGATCTTCTTTGACTATCATGTGTAATCTTAGGTGGATGATAACACTATGGCACATTGGGAAATCAATTGTTAAAGTATGCTTGGCTCGGGGGAGGATGTAACACCCTATTTCCCCCTAGTATTTTCCCTGGGGGAAACAATGTCCCTTGGGGTGCTCCATTCCCCCAGGGTAGTAATGTCCCTTGGGATAATCTCTTCCCCAAAGGCAGTAATGTACCTTGGGGTACTTCCTTCCCAGGAAGTAATGTCCCTTGGAGCACTCCCAATTCTGGGGGTAGTAACACCCGAAATTCCCCCTTTCCCTGGAACAAATATTTGCCATGTTAATGCTAACCAACAACTACCTGGGAGAAATAATGCCCCCGGTTAAATACCCTTTTTAGGAAACCCTAACTTCCTTGGAAACCTTCGTCTGGGGGAATCAACCCCCCAAAAAATCCTCAACATGGAGGTCTTTATATGCCAATAGGAAATCCTTATCGGGGAGGTGGTTTTAACCCTATGGGAAATCCATATCAAGGGGGTTATTTTCATGTTGTTATTCAACATATGGGAGGACCATATGGTCCTTTTGGTCTTACACGCCATTCCCTTTAGAACAAAATATGTTCGCAAACACTCAGTTTCCATTTCTGGCCACTTTAGAGTTATCCAACTTATCTCGATTGAAGAATGATCCCATAATGCACAATCCCACTTGGCCATCAATTCCCGTCAAAATTCTGATAGACATCCCAAAATTCGATGGAAAGACGAGAGAAGAATCCACCACACATATTGCATCCTATCATCTGTGGTGTGTCTCCAACTCTTTATTGGATGACAACATTTGTTTACATATTTTCCCTCACACCCTAACTGGCAATGCCTTGAAGTGGTTCATCGAGTTACCGACCGCTTCATTTAACAACTTTAACACTATGGAAATAGTTTTTTGACACATTTCCAATTACCCATTCGATATGAAACAAGGACATAGCTTCTTACTTCATTACGTGAGAACACCCCACTGTAATGTCCCCACTTTGGGACATCATCACAATGCAGAGGTTTATGATGACCAGAGTAGCCAGATGGATGTTATAGTGAGTACATGGGTTATTGAGAGGCATTGTGGGGTCCATCTTGCATTACTCATCATATTTTATCATTATGAGCCATTCTGCACAGGTTGGCTTTGGTTCCGTTGCATTCCCACGATTTCCATGATTTTGACTATTTTGGGCTATAAGTTAATTAAATTCACTGAAGAGGTCATTTTGGGCACATTACTTGGAGGAACCTCTCAATGCAATAGCTCATTGGAATCGGGAGGAGTAAAACTACATGATGGGATAGTGATAAGTGACTTTCAGTGGCCAGGGAAGCCACAAGGAGAGATAAGGTGTTTTTTAGAGGTAAAAAGGTTAATTAATTAATTAAAGTGATTTAATTAATTAATTAAATATTAATAAAATGAAAGTCACTTTGGAGGCACAAGGTGAGACAAAAAGTTTAAAGGAAAGGCAAGGGTCTCTATTCATTCATTCATGTATGATCATATTTTCATATTTGGCTTCTAGCTAGTGAGCCCAACATTGGGGGTTTTGAGGGTTTTGACTTAACAAACCTTAGAGGACGATTTAGTGGTGAAAGATTCCACCTAGCTTGTCCCAAGATTGGTATCGGAGATGCAATACGCTCCCACACCATTCTAGTTCAAGATATACTCAGTTGCAGGAGGATTCCACATCAACTACTTGTGCAGATAGAGAGAGGGCGCACCCGTTGGGGGTTTCTAGCAAGGGGGGGCGCACCATTCTTGGAGAGAGATTCATTGCAGGTGATTGGCAGGTATTTTGGAGAATCTATCACCTGGGTATTCATTGCAGGGCTTTGGACATTAGATCTAGTCCATTCTTGAGGAGTTACCATGGCTAGATCATCATCTACAGGTTGGGACGACCTTGGGAGAGAGAGGACGATTTGGTGATTCAGTGATTTGCAGATCTAGGAGGTTATACCTCATATCTAACCTTGAAACTTTTTCCAGGGGTTTGTGATTGCCCGATCTATCATTTTGGAGAGTTTCAGGATGTTTGGAGGTCTCATTCACCCATGCCGAGTTATCTAGGGTTTCAAGCATCTAGGGGGCGCACATTTCAGTGGAGGATTTCAGATCCACATGGTTTTAGAGTGATTTTGGAGATTTGGGCACCTGGGTTGTCCTTACAGTTGCCCAATATATCAGTTGGCATATTTCTTGGGGTTATTGGACACTTTTGGTAGCAGGGCTGAATTGTTGAGGAGCTTCAGCTATCTAACAGGGCGTGGCACCTTCCTTCTAGGGGGTTTAGCATTCTTACGGCCCATATATACTTGTATTCAGTATTCATTGTATATCAAGATTTTGGAGGCTTATTGTAGTATTCTATTGGAGCATTTGTAGCAGCTCTATTATCTATCTTCTTGGCCATCTTTTGAGCATTCCAGATCGACATCTTCATTGTAGCAAGTTTCTCTATTTCATGAATAAAATCATATTTGGGATGTTTTGGCTTGTCTATCATATTGCATATGGTTGAGGTATGTTCCATGATTGTATCTTATTTTTATTTTCTGCAACACACATATAAACACATCAATAAAACCCTAAACGTAACTATAAGCAAAGCGTTTGACGAAATACCACAACCAGAAAAAGTTTTAAAAGACACCCAAAATTGTGATGATCCTTGCATAATGGCTTGGGATCATTACAATGGTTTCAGAGCTTAGATTCCTGCCAACCCGTGGGAATTAGCACATGCATGCAGAGCCATAGAGGGGTCTTCCATAAGAGGAGATGGATATTGTGAATTTTTCTAGAGAGACTGTACGTAGTAGATGGGAATACTACGACCTTAGTGAGGAAACTAGGGCCCTAATAACATTCCAATAGTATTTATCATTGAAATATCCTAGGTGGAGCAAAAATGAGATTGCATTCCAGGTAAAACAAGTAGAGGAATACATGGCCACAACAACTAGATGGAGGGAGGCACAGAGAAACCCCACACCCATTAGGAGCACACAACTTTGCTACAGTTGCAAGGTGCCTTGGGAACCAGATCATAGTTGTAGAGGTAAGGATAAGGAGCATATTATTGAGGTGCACTATGACAGTGATGATGAGGCATGTGATGATGGATTGATTGATGCTTATTTGGAGCAGTCCGATGATGAGAGTGACTCTTGCACAGGGACTAGTGATAGTGACTCTTGCACAAAGGATGATGGTTTTAGCATGCTTGAGGAGGATAATGAACCTTGTATAGTATATAGACAGTCGGTGGACAGGACGATAACACCAGTACTTCAACAGACATATCACATGGTGTTGATGACCTTGCAGAGTGGTGGCACTAGTGAGGACTCACACATGTTAGCACCTACAGATGACCAACCTCCTATGGTGGCCATGACACATCTATCGTCTTTTCAGACATCCATGATAGCCACATCACAAGAGGACATTAGTGGCATGTCAGATATGATTGAAGAGCCTTTTGTGAGGGATTCACACCACAGACACGTAGATCCATAGATCCAGGAGTAGACACAGGACGTCCAGGTAGTTGATCCTACACTTACTGATCAACATGAGGAGATTGAGTCACATCTTTTGGAGACTCCATTAGTTGAGCAGATTGTGGAGACTGATAGGTTTATGGAGCACTTACTTCCAGGATCGACCTGCATGGATGAGGATGCACTCTTTAGTATTCAGGATGACCATAACATGTGTCTGGACACAACTATATGGGATCCAGGTGCATATGATAGTAGCAGGTTGAGTGCACAAGAGGATACAATTGCTCACACCGGATACAATATGATTCAGAGGGATCTAGCAGTTGAGGATCATGTGCAGTTACGTATGGGAAAACCCAGTGGCACAGTAGACAACAAGAAGTTCAACACTTTATCTTCTGTAGAGAGTGTTGATGACGATTTTAGTGATAGCACTAGAAGTGAGAGGCATGAGGGGGTACCTTAGCATGACTATGATCAGGAGTCACACCACTTAGTAGGACAATTGAGAGTTAGTGAGGCTATGGTCATGACAACCACTAGACGTATTGATAACATGCATGCATTACTGGCAGATTATTGCTGGAGAGCATCAGTGGCACATGGTCGTTCAGATGAGGGATTTTCCATGAAGGAATTTCATACTCTTAGGGAGAGAGTATCGATGATGAGGACCGACTACTAATAGTTATTGACTGACAGGGACTACCTATTGAGGATTGGTGAGATGTATCATGAGGCTCTGAGGGAGCAGGAGTTGGAGGTAGACATACTTACTCAGGAGTTGGAGAGCACTCGAGGATTCTTGAGAGACACACAAACAACCCTTCAAGAATCAGAGTCTAGGTCAGATGAGCCTCTTGAGGAGATTTGTCAGAAATCCACTTCATTTGTCTTAGTAGACACTCAGATATATCATTCATTCACGTTGTTAGGAGATATTGATGATCTAGAAGAGGAGCACTAGTTGATAGGGGACACTTCCATTTGCGTTCCAAGAACGGTTGATCTCCATGTAGAGGTTGATCCAGCAGTTCACCCAGGATCTACGATGCAACATAAGTCTATGGGAGACGACATGAGTATGCCAAAGCATACAGTGGTGAGTGATAGCTCATAGGGGCATGCCAAGATGTATGGTGGGATTCAGAGTGGTGTACTGCCTTGCAGGGAGGAGACACACTTAGGGGAGCATGCAGATGCCACTCCTTGGCGACAACACATAGTTATGAGAGCTCACCTTCACCATTTCGGCAATAGCATGAGAGATGAGAGATGGAGGTTGGTTGACCAACAGTTGGAGGAGTTACTTCTGGTTGTACATGATGATTGGGGTTTAGTGATGGCTACGGGTGAGTAGTTATCAAGGGTACAGGTAGACATGATTTTGGTCGGATCCTTAGGATTGACCGAGGCAGGTGGTATTTTTCAATCCTACGGTCAACTACGGATGCCCCTGTTACCCTCTTCCGACACTTTTATCATGGGAAACAACATGAGGAGAGATAGACAGTGGTAGAGGGAATGGAGAGTGCGTGGGCTGGGACCACCTAACAGGAGTACTTTTACAACATCTAGTAGGATAGAGGTGGATCATCATAGGCAGTCAGCTGAGACTTGGTGCGTGATGGCGAACACCATAGGCCAGATGATAGTAGATGAGAACAAAGGGATTTTGACAATGATCAGTCTGACACATGAGAAGTTAGAGGAGATTGGAAGTGATAAACTTCCAAGTCTGCCATGGGATACGGGGGTTCACTTGGTTAGCAGGCTGTTTCACTACATGGTGACTCAGGTTGAGCCAAAGAGCCACACACTCCACCAGGGGTCGATTTGGAGTGGGTCTGTAGAGATTTGTCCGAGGGAGGGAGGCAACCTTTCACTTTTGATCATCATGATCGGACATGGAGGCGGTTGGACTGGTACTTCTTCTACAGAGATGTCTTTACAGATACAGTTTCTGGACAACAACAGGTCCAATGGTCACAGGTATTTCAGCTGGAGGACCTAGGAGAGGAGGATTCAGGATGTATGCAGGGGGCAGACAGTCATGGTCATAATAGTGCAGGGCCAACAAAGTTATCTTCGACAGAGGTTAGCATGGGACCCAGGGGTTGCAGGGTTGGTAATTTCATTGACTGACAGAGGTGAGTGGACCTTTGTAGGGGGAAGTTGTTCTAACTTTCCATTGAGCTTCAGTGTTGAGAGGAGCGCATCGCTTGCGAGTGTCTCACGGAGGTCTTGCAACACCTCATTCTGGCATCAACATGTGTAGATGATGGAGGCCGTATGGATATTGGTAGAGACTTGGAGGATGGATTCATTCTAAGATGAGGCCATGTGTCATATGCAGGAGACTCCCGGAGTTGGTATATTTTAGGGTTGTGCTTCCCAGGGGCTAGCAGTTCATGACTTGATATGGGGCCCAGGGGGCAGAGTGTATGAGTGTTCATATTTCGAGGGGTTCTACTGTGTATCCCACAGGTGGACATGGGATCCTGGTATTTTATTTGAGGGGATTTGGTTATTGCTTGAGGACAAGTAATTTTCTAGCAGGGAGGACTGTAATGTCCCCACTTTGGGACATCATCATAGTGCAAAGGTTTATGATGACCAGAGTAGCCAGGTGGATGTTATAGCGAGTACAGGGGTTATTGAGAGGAATTGTGGGGTCTGACTTGCATTACTCATCATATTTCATCATTATGAGCCATTCCGCACAGGTTGGATTTGGTTCCGTTGCATTCCGATGATTTCCATGATTTTGACTATTTTGGGCTATAAGTTAATTAAATTCACTGAAGAGGTCATTTTGGGCACATTACTTGGAGGAACCTCTCAGTGTAATAACTCATTGGAATCGGGAGGAGCAACACTACATGATGGGATAGTGAGAAGTGACTTTGAGTGGCCAGGGAAGCCACAAGGAGAGATAAGGTGTTTTTCAGAGGTAAAAAGGTTAATTAATTAATTAATTAAATATTAATAAAATGAAAGTCACTTTGGAGGGACAAGGTGAGCCAAAAAGTATAAAGCAAAGGCAAGGGTCTCTATTCATTCATTTATGTATGATCATATTTTCATATCTGGCTTCTAGCTAGTGAGCCCATCATTGGGGGTTTTGAGGGTTTTGACTTAACAAACCCTAGAGGATGATTCGGTGGTGAAATATTCCACCTAGCTTGTCCCAAGCTTGGTATCAGAGATGCAATACGCTCCCACACCATTCTAGTTCCAGATCTACTTAGTTGCAGGAGGATTCCACATGAGTTACTTGTGCAGATAGAGAGAGGGCGCACCAGTTGGGGGTTTCTAGCAAGAGAGGGTGCACCATTCTTGGAGAGAGATTCATTAATGTAGGTGATTGGCAGGTCTTTTGGAGATTCTATCACCTGGGTATTCATTGTAGGGATTTGGACATCAGATCTAGTCCATTCTTGAGGAGTTACCATGACTAGATCATCATCTACAGGTTGGGACGACCTTGGGAGAAAGTGGATGATTTGGTGATTCAATGATTTGCAGATATAGAAGGTTATACCTCATATATGACCTTGAAACTTCTTCCAGGGTTTTGTGATTTCCTGATCTATCATTTTGGAGAGTTTCAGGAGGTTTGGAAGTCTCATTCACCCAGGCCGAGTTATCTAGGGTTTCAAGCATCCAGGGGGGCGCACCATTCAGTGGAGGAGTTCAGATCCACAGGGTTTGAGAGTGACTTTGGAGATTTGGGCACCTGGTTTGTCCTTACAGTTGCCCGATATATCAATTGGCATATTTCTTGGGGTGATTGGACACTTTTGGTAGCATGGCCGAATTGTTGAGGAGCTTCAGCTATCCAGCAGGGCGTGACACCTTCCTGCTAGGGGGTTTATCATTCTTACGACCCATATCTACTTGTATTCAGTCCTCATTGTATATCCAACCTTTGGAGGATTATTGTAGTCTTCTATTGGATCATTTTGTAGCAACTCTATTGTCTATCTTCTTGGACATCTGTTGAGCATTCCAGATCGACATCTTCATTGTAGCAGGTTTCTCTATTTCATGAATAAAATCATATTTGGGATGTTTTGGCTTGTATATCATATTGCATATGGTTGAGGTATGTTCCATGATTGTATCTTCTTGTTATTTTCTACAACACACATATAAACACATTAGTAAAATCCTAAACGTAACTGTAAGCAAAGTGTTTGACAAAATACCACAACCAGAAAAATTTTAAAAGACACCCAAAACCGTGATGATCCTTTCATAATGACTTGGGATCATTACACCCACACATATCTCTAAACACATTCACGAGTGAAGGCGGTGAAGAAGACTCGTTAAGTCCCCAATTCATGATCGAATTTTGGATGATTGGTTTACGAAATCATTATTTCCCTCCCATTGCAAAAGATGTTGTCATGTCTGGTTCTATAACCAAGGAGTAGGAAATTCATTGTGCTCAACACTTAGGCTTGATTTATTCACAGTCTGGGACACTATATGACCTCATTTGACATGCTCCTTGACCATCGAATGACACCCCTCGTCCAACACCTCGACCCCACACTGATGGCATGGTTGGTTATATCTCTTCCACAATAGTTATCTAGTTGACTGGGAAGCTTAATCAATTGACCATAGCTAGTGATCCCAACTCTTCTTCTCCCACAACCAATTTGAATCCGACCCCTACCCAGACCTCAAAGGTAAACATGGTGCAGTCCACTACACCGAAGAACTCTCAACAATCTGGTGAGAAGAAAAAAAACAATAATAACAATAAAAAGAAAAATTCTTCCAAACATAAGGGCCAACAAACTGAAGAGCCCAATGCTAGGGAAAATAATAATCGAAAGGTAAAATATCCTTGCATGGTATGTAAGGAGGACCACTTTACCAAATACCGCCCTTGCCTTGTCGAGGTTCATCAATACCTCGAATGAGGGGGATCTCCTTCCCAACCAACCGTATTAACCAATCCTTTCCCTTAACAACAACAAATGGTCACACAAGTTCCTGCACCTCCACTTGGGGCAAATGCAGAGTCCTCAACTGCGAATATTATGATGGTTAAATAAATGGTGGCACTATCCACTAGAGAGAAGAACTATGAATCCCAATAAGGGGAACCTCGTCGAAGGATCCTCCATCGACTACACCACCCAATGGCTCTCTCACTTTAGAAAAACCAACTTTTGAACCTGCAATCCACCCTCCAAAAGGGGTACTTTGACGAACCACCCATAATATGAATGCCTGAGAAACTAAAGACTATAGCATAGTGGAAGATCTCGCTCATGCATCATGTGCCATATCAACACTCTAAGTCATGCAAAGCTTCCCTTCACAATGGAAAGACTTATTAGCAACCATAGGTGGAATCAACCCTTCAGAGTCAAACATTATTTCCTTCGACATAGAACAAAGTGAGTCATGTCTCTCACACCAACTAGCATTACAAATCACAGTTGGTTGTTTGAACAAGAATATATTTCATATGATGATCGACAAAGGAGTGACCACTTGCATTATGAATTTTTCATGTTGGAAAGCCATTGGTTCTCCTCATCTCACCACATCTCAAACCATCTTGAAATATTTTGACAAACATTATTTTCAAACCCATGGAATTCTCACCTCCCTATCCATTGAGCTCGAGGGAAAGACTATCTCCGTAGAAGTCGAAGTAGGAGGCACCACACTCGACTATAACATGCTCTTAGGTTGCACTTGGTTCTACACAATGAAGGATGTTGCATCCACTGTCTTTCATGTCATACATTTTCCCCATCAAGGGAAGATATTTACCATTGATCAACTCGATTATTGCACACCCGAATTGCGAGCTAATCCTAGCACCAATGTTCCTTTTATAGGTAATTCTTCTGGGGGGTACGAAAGTGTCGGTATAGGTATGTTTAAATATCCATCTCTTCTAGGGATATTCCCCCTTCCTGCACCTGACACTAGTCATATCGCTCATATCAACATGATTTACTCATTTACCGGTGGATTCCTCGGGTCAGTTGACCTTTGGGTGGTACCTCATCCTGAAGATGTTGACTCAAATGGAGAACCTATCCCATAAAAATCCATTGATACCATTCAAAAAATCCATCCTTAAATGGAGTGTGATCAACCTTCTTCGTCCGTACAAGTTGTTGACTCTCTCACTTCCCTAGATACTAAGTTTCCTTTAGAAGAGGCCATCCCGGAAGTCATGGATTCCATTGATAAGCCTAGAGAGGATGAAAATAATCACAACGTCCTTCTCCCTAATTTGGAACTGATGAGAGATAACGCGATGAGTTTTGATCTGGGACTGGGGGAATTTGCTGGGGAATCCATTGAAACCCCTAGTCCTAAACTTTTTCCTACTCAGATTTGATTTTTAGAACTTGGCACTAAATTTTCTACTATCCCTCTTGTTGAAGATTTGTGTTTTGTACTTCCCTCATGTCTTAATGGATCCCACTAAGGAGCTTCCATATCTCACAAAACCACTCATGATGAGTAGCTTTGTATCCATAAATTCCTTCCTATGTGGCATGGCCCAAACACGGTGAGCCATATGATGCCAATAGTGGCTCACGAGTTCATCGACTATGAAAAAGATCCTTGGCCTGAGCCTAGCAATGGGATCTACTTGGAGTAAATTATCAAGATGCATAATGGCTTGTACATAGGTGTGTTGTGTGAGTGCCTTTTGTTTTTTTGTATACCATATCCAAAAAATCCAAAAATATTTTCTTTTTGGGATTTCACTAAGTGTTTTGACCTTGGAATATAGTTTTCATGTGTTGACATGATTCTAGGAACATTTTATTTTTTACATGGGGACATATTTTTAACTTGATGTATCTGTCTCTAATATGGCATATAGGGATATGTTTTTCCTTGCATTTTCATCTTTGCATTATTAACCATCCATATTTCCAGCACTATACCTTTGATTCAAGCCTTCTCTGAGGGGGTTTCCACCATTTCTGTTGTTAAAATGGTCACACTTTATTATTATTGCTATCTCTCTACTTATTGCTGCTACATCACCATTTGATTCCATTTCTTATCGTACCACAACCATGCTTGACCACTATCCATCTATATGCTCCTATTTTACAATACCCCTGGATGAGAACTGCTGTTATAAGTGGTCTCCATTTTCCATGTCTTGTTGTAGTCCATGGATTAAGTCACGTTCCATGCGCCTGGAACTTCATCACATACCACTTATTCTCTCCAACCGAGCTTACTATTACCCCTTTTTCACACTCGGTAACCAACCATGACAAATGCACACCCTCGAGTCTCCTTTAATCTTTTTTCAGACTCCCTAAACATGAAAAGATTGACGAGTGAGCTTGTTTCCTTTCACACTCATTAAATGGATTTGAAAGGACATCTATTCGATGTAAGTTTAACCCTTTTTTGGACCGGATGGACTAATTACGAAAAATGAATACTCTAGTCTACCTTGACTAGAAGAGTTCTCCCTTGTATCATTTTATACTTTTTCGGGCTCGGGGGACTAAATTTACGAAAAAGTATACCCTTGGAGTCTTCTTTGTCCTTTTAGACTCTCTAAATATGAAATGAAAAAAGAGCATTTACTTTCTTCGGCTCGTTGAATCCAGGAGATTGTATATGAAGTTTTCTTTTAGATATTTTTAGACTTCTTAAATATCGAAAAGACCGTCAAGCACCATTCTCCGCCCCGAGCTCGAGAATAAATCCACGAGTGAGAAGATTGAGCACACTTTTATTTTTTTTCGTGTTCGTTCAAACATGAAAGAAAAAAAAGAGAGGGGGGATTTTTCTTCTAGTCATCTTTACAAATGGCAGCTGTCCATTGA
>ML797291.1:36982-65251 GCA_009831015.1 Picea engelmannii | reverse complement strand
TCGTAACCCTAGATATCTGGACCATCCAATATCTGAGAGTTCTATTTGGTAATGACCCTTGAAGGGCCGAAATTTTTGAATCCCAAAATTTGTAGGGTTAAATTCCAGTGTTTCGCTAGTCACCTTGTAGTCGGGTGAGGACTTGCCATGTCGGGACTATGTGTCTGACACATCAACACACACCTGTCTACCATGACGGATTGTACAATTGATAAGGACCCCCGTGGATGCCCCGTTGGTGTAAGGCAGACTTGGGCAGGGAAAAGGCCTTGAAAGCCCTAAAAATTTAAGAGGTCATAAATTTCAATACATGACTTAGTTTTCATCATACTTATAGTCGTTGGAAATCCATCGACAAACATTGTTAATCTACAAGCTCATAATTGAATTTAGAAGTACCGTTAAGGAGGTAAATTTGAAGAAAGAGTTGAGAAATTTTGACACCCCACCTCTCTAATGATGCCTAGGGGGTTAGGTGTGTTAGTGATCCAGGTGGAAATTGGTGACCACCCACCTATTTCACTGGTGAAAATCACAATTTTCCATTCTGGCAATTTTTATACACTTTTTTGGGTCCTAAACTTCCAGAGGAATTATGAGGCCTTAAATAGCGTTTTTTGGGCACGACAACGCTCAGACAATAACTTGAGTCATTGTCTGGGATGAATGGAACATGTTCTCCTCATCTAGACATTTTCGATGAGGTATTGATCACCCCAAATAGACATCGTATGCAAAATTTATGCCCTCAGAAATTTGACGTATCAACTACCCCCATCGAGGTCCACAATCCTTTTGGCGTTTCATCTATTAGGTTTAGGGTGTTTTATGTTTAGGGTTTTGTCAATTATTCTTTATGTTAAAAATGATTTTGGAGCCTCTTTGTAATAAGATTCTTGCGAATTAGCATAACCGACACATCTCTTTTAAGAGATAAGCTACCACCATTCTAGCTAGCTCGCGTGCTTTTGCATTTTACAATCTTTTGTATTTTCAGACAGTCATTAATAGAATCCGAGTTTTAGTGTATTACTATGTTCCATGCCATTTCTCTGTGTATTTCCTTGTTATATATATATATATTATATTTATTCTTTCATATCGTTCTCAAAATAATCCGGATCAGTGGCATCAGAGTAGCCTGCTCCTTGCCGTTCTTGGTGTTGATGTTTGGACAACATCGGGAAGACATTCTCTTAGAATAATAATTAATAATATGATTATTGATTACTAAATATCATATATAATAAAGTAAATGATAATAATAAATAGTTATTGATTATTCAAGGGACAGATCCTTTCATGGACGGTCACCATATGTTCCCTATATATGGAACACTTGTCATTGTAATAATACATCGATCATATCTCATTTGAAGAAAAACAACATGGTATCAGAGCAGGACTAGGCTTTACTCCCTCACGGGAGGGCCTAGGAAAACGAGAGAGATAGCGACATAGTCTCAGATCTAAATTTTCTTTGAAGATCGTTGGGCATCTATTGGAAAGCGTTGGGACAAATTTTGCCAGAGAGCAAAATATAACAATGATCATGATGACCTGATCAAGTGGAGGTCGTGCACTTACTTTCCGTGGTGTCCGAGGGAATTGATCACATCGATGAATGGTTTCTCACTGGTCTGCTAACATAACACAACCCTCTAGGATGACTCAACCAAAATCACACGCCTTAGATCCGAGCAATAGGAGCATCGAATACGAATTAAGCTCGATTCCTTTATTTGTGATTACCTGAGAGACCTAGACAAACAACGTGCAAATAATTTATTTTTGACACGATCAATTGGTCGAGTGGGCTTTGGACCTAGGAAAATGGAGGAATATTGAGGAGACACCGAACAAAGGTATTTACATGATTGCAACAAAGGCCACCATTGTTGTTATTTTGAGAGTCGTCGATTTAATTGGAAGCCAATATCTTTGAAAACAAAATGACAAGAACGTTCTTCACAACTCTGTCGATGGAGAACCCCTCATCCCTGCTTTTGATGGATTCAAGCACCCACGAAGACTGTGAAACCAACAAGAACAAGCTCATTGAAGAGGGTGAAATCTCCTATGTTTTTGAGAAATATTTCCCTCCACCTTGATTTGTTCTTAGTTCAACATGATATCGAGAATATGTATAATTTGATCTTCAAGGAGAGGCCTAAAAATGCATTGGGCAAGATGAAACTTCGTAGTTATATGAATGGGCATGCTATGCTTGGAGAGCCACAATTCCATTTTAATGTCGAGAGAGGGTTTGTTCAGTCTCATTGGATGAAACAAAAACATTACAAATGCTTGTCCAATCCTCAATGACTTCATGGGATTAAGGTTTTGCGATCTCCTAACTTGTTGAATTTAAGTGAATCTGATCGGAAGCGATGGAGGGAGGTTACTCGTAGGGGTTTGGACTTCTCTATTCCATTGGATGTAGAGGAATTTTCATCTAGGAGGAACCATCCTAACATTGATTTTGATCTTGTAAACATAAACCCTTTCAATCACTTGAAGAAGCCTCCTTCGTTGAAAAAAAACTGTCTCAATGGGCCTGGGTTAAATTTGTCTACTAAGCCCTTTAATGATGCAGTGGAGATTTCTCCAAATAATAAGAGGAGAAAGGAGTTGATTTCTTTAGACAACATTCTAGTAGCTATGTGCTACTAGTGGATTGCTATGTAGTTGTGAGACTATCGTAGTGGTTGTGTACCACTGGACAATAGTTGTGTACCACTATGACATGGAAACAATTGTGTACTATTGGATGACATTGCAGTAGCTGTGTTCTACTGGTTGATTGCAACATAATAATAAAGAATGTGGTAGATGATTTGAGCTACCGATGTCATGGTAGTAGTAGTACGCTACTAGTTGATTGTAGAGTAATCAATGGATTACTAGATGAAGGAACCAAGACATTGGTTTCACGAGGAAACCTCGATATGTCTTGGGGGACATTGGTTCCATGAAAGAACCTCGATGTGTCCTAGAGATGTTTGAGGTATGGATCAAGAGGGAGTACACCATTCCTCACAACCCTCAACATAATGGGGTCAGAGAGAGGAAGATCAGATCTATTGTTGAGACAATCAAGGCGATGATTCATGATCAACATTTACCTATGTTTCTATGGGCAGAGGCATCCATGACTGTAGTGTATGTTCATAACATAATTCCTTGAGGAACATGAATACCAAGGAGGCCTTTACTGGAGTGAAGACTAAGGTTGGATACTTCGGGATATTTGGGTGTTCAATATACATTCATGTACTCAAGGAGAAAAGGACCAAGTTAGATCATTCAGGTAGAAATGGTACATTTGTGGGGTACAATGAGTCATCGAAGGAATACCAGATCTACTTCCCTGGTCAGAGACAGATTGAGTGAAAGACAGGAAGAGATGATACCTTTTGAGAGAGAAATATACCTCAAAGATATTCTTGCTATGCCTCATCTATGAGCCACATCATTGATTCTAAACCTTCTTGTTATGAGGAGGCAACTAGTCATCCAATATGGAGAGATTCCATGATGGAGGAGTATCAGTCCATCATGAAGAATGATGTGAGGGATATTGTTCCAAGTCTTGAGGGGAATTTTGCAGTGCATTCCAAATGGATCTACAAGATCAAACACATAGTTGACAGAAGCATCAAGAGGCACAAAATGAGATTTGTTGCTAGAGGATTCTCTCAGGTGGAGGGAATATATTATGAGGAGACATTTTCTCTCGTTGCTCGATACACTTCTATCCAGATGATTATTTCCCATGCAACATCCATGGGTTGGAAATTAAATCAGATGGATGTAAAGACAACCTTTCTCAATGGAGATATTGAGGAAGAAGTATACATCGAGCAACCATATGGTTTTGTGATACATGAGACAAAGTCTCGTTTGCAAATTGAATAAGGCCTTGTATGGACTCAAGCAACCACCTTGAGCTTGGTATGTGAGGATTGATAGACACTTGATGATTGTTGGGCTTCAACAAAAGTGTTGTCGATCCCAACCTGTACTACAATACTGTTAATGGCGAGTCCCTGATTTTGGTCCTCTACGTTGATGATTTATTCCTCACCGATAGAGAGAGCCTTATTGTTGAATGCAAGTATGCGTTGGCCTCTAAGTTTGAGATGAAGGACCTTGGTATGATGCGCTACTTCCTGGGACTAGAGGTGTGGTAGAGAACCGATGAGATCTTCCCGAGTTAGGGGAAGTACACAGTTGAGATATTGAAGAAGTTTGGGATGCTGAAATTGAAGCCCATGGATACACCAATGGTGACGAATCCGAAGAAACTAAGTGTGTCTTCTTATGATTCTGATGTAATTGATCTAGATCTGTACATACAACTGATTAGATAATTGATGTATTTGGTTAACACCAGACCAAATATTTGCTATGCAGTGAGTGCACTTAGACAGCTTATGAGTCAGTCGAGATAGACACACTGGATTGCTGCGAAGCATGTGTTGAGATAATTGCGAGGCACAGTTGGACATGGTCTAAGATATACTTCCAGTATTGATATGATATGATAGGAATATATTGACTCTGATTGGGTAGGGAGTGCAGTGGACAGAAAGAGCACCTTTGGGTGTTTCTTCACTTTGGGATCTACCATGGTTTCCTGGTGTTGCAGGAAACAAACTTCTGTGACTTTGATCACAACAGAAGCAATGAACATAACATTAAGTATGTCAATCCGTGAAGTAGTGTGGCTTCACAAGCTCCTTGTAAATTTATCTGAACATGTGATGGATTCCACCATTAGTCATTATGGTAACCAAAGTTGTGTGAAGATCTCAGATAATCCAGTGTTTTATGACAAATCGAACCACATTGAGATCAAGTACCATTACATATGAGATATGGTGCAGAGGAAGGAAGTATTGGTGTTCTGCCTTCCTACATATGAGCAGGTTGTTGATATTCTTACCAAACCATGATGAAGTTCAAGTACTTCCGTGACAGACTTGGCGTGGAAGAAAATGCCTCCCTTGCTGAGAGGGAGTGTTGATGTTTGCAGCTTCCCAGGACATTCTCCAGATCGTACTCCTCTATGAATGAGTTGAATTGATCTGTGATGACACTTATTCGAGAAGGGATAAGTGCATTTGGGATTATAACCCAACATCCCATGTGGAGAGCACATGAGGACATGTCAAATCAGTTGACCCTTGACATCACACACTATGGCAGTTGACCCTAGTGTTTCTAGAGGGTGTAGCCTCTAGAAGTCCACATGGGAGTGCCATGTGTGACAAACTTTCTCCAGATCGTACTCTTCTGTGAATTGAGTTAAGTTGATCTATGAGGAAACTTATTCGAGAAGGGATAAGTTCATTTGGGCTTATAGCCCAACATTCCATGTGGAGAGAACATGAGGACATGTCAAGGGAGTTGACCCTTGAGGTCACACACTATGGGGAGTGGACCCTAAGTGTTCCTAGAGGGAGTAGCCTCTAGAATTCCACATGGGAGTTCCATGTGTGACAAACCTTTTTCTGCTATGGTGGTTGTGTACCACTGGTGGAGACTGTGTGTCTCTGGAAAATAGTTGTGTACTACTATGGAAAAATATATCCCTAGCTAAGAGGGAGTGTTGATGTTTTATCATCAGGCATAACTTCTCCTAGACTAGGCTGCAGACTAAGGGAGATAGGATACATTTATCATAAAGGTGCACTTGTGGTAAATGGGCCCAGATGTAGTACTTCCTTGACCATGACAAGGAATAATATGGACTCGAGGTGCTTGAAGTGTTTTTTTTCACGTGTCAGTTAACATCAGGCTGGCATTCACTCACATGTATGTACTTGTGGTGAAAGATCCTAGTGTGGTCTTTGTCCTAGTCATGGTGATTTGAAAATGAATGATAAAGACTCAATATGCTATATGTTATTACATGCGGACCCAAAGTGAGCCTAATATCAGAGAGAGTCAATTGGCTCAAAAGGGAGAGCTGTATAAGGAGTTTCTCCTCAGTTCAGGTTGGAGAGAGACATCTCCCAAGACTGACAGACAAGTGTCATGAGTCTAGGTTGAAGTTTGTATACTTCAGAGACAAGATTGACATGATGAAAAATGTCTCCCTTGTTGAGAGGGAGTGTTGATGTTTGGACAACATCCAAAAGACATTCTCTTAGAACAATACTTAATAATATGATTATTGATTATTAAATATCATATATAATAAAGTAAATGATAATAATAAATAGTTATTGATTATTCAAGGGATGAATCCTTTCATGGATGGTCACCATATGTTCCATATATATGGAACACTTGTCATTTTAATAATACATCGATCATATCTCATATGAAGAAAAACAACACTTGGGTCTCAAGATTGTTTTTCTTGAAGACATCCGTTCTCGCACGCTTAAGCAACCTCCCATGGCGGAAGAAAAGAGGGACGATGGGGCAAGAGATCCTTTCAAACTGTTGTTCGAGGAATCCCTCACACGACATAGGAACGAGATGATGGATAATTTTTCCCAGATCCTTTGGTGGCTTCTGAAAACAACGAAAACACCTTCAACCAATAGTGACTTTAGAGTTGGGAAATCATTTCTATTGGTAGAAGCTTCGACAAAATGTTCACAAGTAGATAATATATTGCACTTCCTGAGCCATTGCTAAAGCCGCCATCAAGAAACATGGGCTATATACTCCTCTTCCTACTTTGGATAGGCCTTGGGAGTCCATCTCCATGGACTACATGTCTGGTTTACCTTCAACCAAGCATGGGAATGACTGTGTCTTCGTGGTCTTTGATCAATTCTTTAAGATGACAGTTTTGGTACCCTGCAAGAAGAGAATCACAACCGAGACCATCACCAAACTCTTCTTTACACATGTTTGGGTTCATTTTGGGCTTCTATGCACTATTATCTCTGATTTGGGATTCTGCGCACTATTATCTCCATTCGAGATAGTAGGTTCCTGAGCACTTTTTGGTCTAGCCTATGGTCGATGATGGAAACCAAGCTAAACAAGTAGATTGCCTTCCACCCACAGAATGATGGAAAAATAGAGGTAGTCAACATGATGATTGTTCATATCCTGAGGATGTACAATTCCAAACATCCACACACATGGGATGGAAACCTTCCTTATGTTCAACATATCTACAACAAATCCCTCACAACTCTATTGACCACAACCCTTTTCATGTGTGCTTGGGGTTACAACCATTGACCGCCATTGACATAGCTCTGCCCATTGTAGTTGCACAAAAATATTCCTCCCATGCTCAGACTGAAGCTGATCGGGTAACCAAATTTGTTGAGTGCATCCAGCACATCCAACAACAAGTTCATGATATTGTGCAGAAAGCCAATGCCAAGTACAAACAACGCCATGATTAACATCAGGTACCACACAAGTTTCAGGTGGGAGATAAGGTGTGGTTGCACCTGCAGAAAGAGAACCTCACATGATCCCATTGGAAGATACGTGCACTCCAATATGGGCCTTACACCATCACCGAGGTGGTGCGAGAGAATGATTTTGAATTAAGCATTCCTCCTTTCCTTGGCTTGCACCCGATATTTAATGTGGAACTGCTTAGACCATATTTTCCACCTCTCCTGGACACTTCAGATGCGATCGAGCAATTGGCCCCTACATAAATCAATCCTAACTACATAGAACATGTGATAGTTGATCAGATCATGGACACCAAGACAAAGGACACCTGCCAACAGACCATCCAAATCTATCGGGTCATCAAAGTAGTGTAGCTTCTTCATCAGGGCAAGTGGCTCACGAGGAGTTAGATTCAACAAAACTTTCCCCATTTGATGGAGGAACTTGATGAAATGGAGACCATATATTCCTAAGGGGGTAGGAATTATCCAGGTGGAAATTGGTGGCCACCCACCTATTCCACTGGCTCAAAGCACAATTTTCCATTTTGGTAGGTTTTTTACACTTTTTCGTGTCCTAAACTTCCGGGGCCATTTTGAGGCCATAAACAACGTTTTTTGGGAACAATAGTGCCCCAAAAATTTTTAACATTTTATGGGACGAATATAATGTATACTCCTCATCTATACCTTTCCAACGAGGTATCGAGTGCCCCAAATGGAGATTGTATGCAAAAGTTACGCCCTTAGAATATTGACGTATGAACTACCGCCATCGGGGCCGACAAACCTTTTGGCGTTTCATCTCCCGGGGTTAGGTTTTTGGATGTTTAGGGTTTTCTCAATTATGCTTTATATTAAAAAGGCCTTTGGAGCATGATTGTAATAATATTCTTGCGAATGAACATAGCTGACACATCTCTTCTCAGAGATAAGCTACCACCATTCTAGCTAGCTCGTGTGCTTTTGCATTTTACAGTCTTGTATTTCCAGATAGTCATTAATAGAATTTGAGTTTCATTGTATTAATGTGTTCCATACCATATATATGTGTATTTAATTGTTATGTCTCTGTTACATTTCTTCCTTCATATCGTTCTCAAAATAATCCAAATCAATGGTATCAGAGCAGTCTGCTCCTTATCGTTCTTAGTGCATGTCCCTGGCGAGGCCAGAGTATATAGATTTGAGTCTCAAGCTTATTTATCTTGAAGATAGTCGCTGTCACATGCCCAAGCAACCTCCCATGGAGGAAGAAAAGAGGGACGATCGGGTAGTATATCCTTTCAAATAGTTTCTCGAGGAAGCCCTCATGTAATATAGAAACGAGATGATGGATAATTTTGCCTAGATCCTTCGATGGTTGTCGACAACAAAGAAAGCACATAAAACCAACAACCACTTTGGAGGTGCGACGCCCTTCAAGGTATAAGTCAAATTTGATATTCCTTTATTTGAATTCTATATAGACATCGATGCTTTGGAAAAATGGTTAAGTCTGTTAGAGGGTTATTTCTCCGTCCAAAAAAAAAAAAAGTCACCTTCGGGCTCCTTAAGGCCCTTCCCCATGTCAGATATTGGTGGGAGACTTACTATGAGAAACATGCCGAGGAAGAGTCTGCAATTTTTGGGCTAGGACCCACTTGGGCGGATTTTGTTGATGCCCTCAAGGAACAATATTACCCTGTTGGAAATTATGATGACCAGTACATGAGATGGACCAAACTGCAGCAAGAGAGGGGCCAAATGGTGTGGGAGTTCACAAATACCTTCCATACCTTGTACACCAAGTTGGGTATCAAAGACTCCAAGAGACATCTGGTCCTAAAATATCGTGGGGCTCTACACATATACATTCATACGTAAATGGAGTTTCTGGACATCTTGTCATTCAGAGCTACTTATCAGTATGTTGTCAAAATCAAGCAAAATATTAAGCAACATAAAAAGTGGGAGTTCAAGTATGCAAATCCGAAAGAACCACCGTATGGTAAGGGTGGCCCTAACTCCCAGGCCAAATGACAAAGAAAGGATGGCCAGTCCCAGGATAAATATCCCAAGCCACCAACAAAAAAGGGTAATGGGAAGTCAAAGAAGAACATTGGAAAGTGGTGCAAGTTCCATAAAATCCTTTGGCATAATATTGATGAATGTCGCTCCAAACATGTATTGCTGGCTGAGACAAAATCCCTGGGGTTAGATGCTGAATCAAACTTTGATTCCGAATTGGAAAAGGGAAAGAATATCATTGAAATAAAACCCAATGTCACCGTTTCTACCAAAAAAATCCATCCAGAGGAACTGAAGGAGCCTGAAGAAGGGGAGCGCCTCTTCCACTCACAGAAGTGGGTGAAGGGGATCCCTCTCCATTTCATTGTTGACAATGGTAGCCGAAAGAACCTGATCTTAGCAGAGGTTGTCAAGAGGTTGAACCTGAAAATGATGCCGCATCCTCAACCATACATCATCAGTTGGCTCATCCAGGGGCGAGACATCCACGTCAGTCAACAATGCCCCCTGCACTATGGCATCAAAGCATTCAAAGATGAGGTATTGTGTGATGTTTTCCCCCTTGAAGTTTGTGATGTTTTGTTAGGACAACCATATATGTGGAAGTTTCATGCTCTTTATGAATCAAGGACCCGTAGTTGATCCACATGGATTTCGGTGGCCTCCCACCTATTCCAATTGGTTAATTTTGGCAGTTTTCCAGTTTGGCAGTTTTTTCCTAGTTTTCGGGTCCTCGACTTTCGGGGCCATTTTGAGGCCCTAAACAACGTTTTTAGGGCTCACCATAGTAAAAATTAAGATTTAGTTAGATTCCAACGACAACATGTGTAGTCCTCAGATAGACCTTTCTAACGGGCTATCGTGCACCTAAAATGAATATCGTATGCAAAAGTTACGACCTCAGGAAGTTGATGTACTAACTTACCCCAACGGGGCCCACATGACTTTTGGCGCTTCATCTTATAGGGTTAGGTTTTTGGATGTATATGGTTTTGGAATTCATGTTTATTGTAAAAAGGCCTTCAGAACTTCATTGTAGTCATCTTCTTGCGGATGAGCTCAACCGTCACATCTCTTCTAAGAGATAAGCCGCCACCATTCCAACAAGCTTGTTTTCCATTGCATTTTACAGTTTCATAATATTTCCTTATTGAATATAAACTAGTTTTACTGTATCTCTGTTATTCTGTGTTAAGCATAATAATAATCTGTATTCATTTAGTTCTACTCATAAAATCTGTATCAATGGTATCAGAGAGGTTTTCTCCTTGTCGTTCTTAATGCATGTCCCCGACGAGTTCATGGTATAAAGAATTGGGTCTCGAGCTTGTTTCTCTTGAGTAAAAAAACTCTCGCATGCCCAAGCGATCTCTCATGGTAGGAGAAAAGAAAGATGACAAGATACAATATCCTTTCAAAATGTTGGTTGAGAATCCCTCACGCAACAGAGGAATGAGATGATGTATATATTTTGCGCAAATCCTTCATCAACTACCAACATGCGACACATATTCCATGAGCGGAGGCTCCTCCCTCTTCAAGGTACAAATCAACTTTGATATTCCTATATTTCAAGGTTAGATAGACACAGATGCTGTAGACAAATGGTTGAATCTACTAGAAGGGTATTTTTCTGTCCATAACTTTTCGAATAGAGAAAATATTACTTTTACGCTTCTCAAAGTTGTTCCCCATGTCAAAGATTGATGAGAAAATTTATGTGAGCAAAAGGAAACAGAGGAAACCTCATTATTTACAATCGCGGTCACCTGAGAGTCCTTCAGGGATTCTATTAAGGAACAATACTACCCTGTTGGAAGTTATGACGACTTGTATATAAAATGGACCACACTACGGCAAGAGAGAGACCGAGCAATGCCATAGTTCACAAATATTTTCCATACCTTGCACACCAAAATGGGTATCAAATATTTTGAGAAACATCTGGTGCTCAATTATATTGGTGGTTTGCATAGATACATCCAGGCCGAAATGGAGTTTCTGGAAATCTCGTCCTTGGTTGCGGCGTATCGATATGCCGTCAAAATCGTGCAGAATACTAAACAAAAGATGCGACAATTTGGGCCTGGGAACCCTGCATAAAAAAATAAAGGAAAGGGTGCCCCCCATCCACAGAACAAAGGACAGAGAAAATATGTATAGCCTCAGGAAAACTAGTCCAATCTGCAAGCAAAGAAGGTCACCAGAAAGACAAAGAAAGATACCGGGAAGTGGTGCGACTTCCATAAGAGATCCTGGCATAACATTGTTGATTTCCACTCAAAGAAGTCGCAGGTGGCTTAGGTGAAAGCCTCTGAAACAAATGTGAGTTACACCTCTGAGACAAAAATAGAAAGGGGGAGACAAATCATTGACGCGAAACCTAGTGCCATCGTTCCTACCACCAAGCTCCAACCCGATGAACCTGATGAGCCAGAGGAATTCGAGCGCCTTTTTCATTCACAGATGTGGGTGACAGGCACCCCACTACACTTCATCACTGATAGTGATATCCAGAAGAAATTAATCTCAAAAAAGGTCTTCAAGTGGCTAGCCCTTCCGAAAACACCGCACCCGCAACCCTACACCATTAGATGGCTCTGCCACATAAGCGATCTCCGCATCAGCCAACAATGTCACCTGTTGTATTCCATCAAACCCTTCAAAGACAAGGTATTGTGTGATGTTTCTCCTCTCGAAGTTTTTAATGTTATTTTGGGCCAAACTTATTTATGGAAACGTCATGTTGTATATGAGTCTAGGCCTCACAATGTTATTATTACTTTGGACATGAAATTGTACACTATACCCGAGGCAATCCCACCTAGTGATATTTCCTTGATGTCTACCAAGCAATGTAGGAAGATCATCTCTCAGATCGAGAAGTTTGTCTTCTTCGTGATTCACTCTTAGAGTGAGCGAAAGATTGCAACCACATCCAGGGCCTCCGCGATCGACCTCTCCACACAACAAAAGGAAGTGGATAAGGTCATGGAAGAATACTTAGATATCTTCTCTTCACCTACCGGGGTACCTCTACAATGTCAGGTCAAGCATACCATCGATCTGACCCTTGATGCATTGCTACCTAATGGGCTAGTATACCGTCTCTCTTTGTTAGATAATGAGGAGATCAAGCGACAAATTGAAGGATTTCTCTACAAGGGGCACATCCATCCTAGCTCATCGGCTTGTGGGAGCCCAATCATCCTGGTGCAAAATAAAGATAGGACTCGATGACTCTGCATTGGTTACTAGGCCCTGAATAAAATTACATTCCGGAATCGGTACCCGATTCCCCGAATCAAAAAACTCCTTGATAAACTCACGAGGGCCAAATACTTTAGTAAGCTTGATATGAAGTCTGGCTATCACCAAGTCCCAATAGAATAGATAGATGTATGGAACACCACCTTCAAGTCAAAAGAAGGTCTTTTTGAATGGCTGGTCATGCACTTTGGTTTGAAAAATTCTCCAACAACTTTCATGAGGATGATGGACGGTATCCTGTGACCTTTCACCAATACTTTTCTAGTGGTGTATCTAGATGAAATCCTCATCTACAACAAGACTTGGGAAAAACACTTGCAACATATTCAATAGGTTCTGCACACCCTGCGACAACACAAGCTATATGCCAATTTGGAAAAATTCTCCTTCGGCATGGATAGGGTCCATTACCTAGGATAGATCCTTGATCAACATTATGTGCATGTGGATCCAGCCAAGATCTAGGTCATCCATGAATGGCCAGCCCCAACCACACTCATTGAGCTTCAGAGCTTCTTGGGCCTTGCCAATTTCTATCACAGGTTCATGTTAGGATTCTCCCATATTGCATGGGCCCTCAACCAAGTAACCAGGGGTGGTGGTAAGGAACAATTTGTGTGGGGCATGTCCCAACAACAATAGTTTGATGATTTGAAGAAACGCTTGTGCTAAACCCCAATACTTTCATTATCGAACCTGCAACAACCCTTTGAGATCGAGATAGATGCTTTAGACTATGCTGTGGGCATTTTTCTCACTCATCACGACCACCCTATGGCCTATCATAGTGAGACACTATCAGATGTTGTCCGTAAGTACCCTACTTATGACAAAGAAATGTACTCCATTGTGAAATCCTACCGCCAATGTAGACATTACATTATTGTGAATGAGACAATCATCTACATTGATCATAAGCCACTGCAGTTGATGCAAACACAAGGAAAATTGTAGAATGAATTCCATCAGAAGTGGTACCGATACTTGCAACAGTTCCACCTCAACATCAAGTATAAAACAAGAAGTACCAATCAAGTTGCTGATTGCCTCAATCGACCTCCAGTCACGAAACTCACCACGGTGCTAGACTCTTGTGGCCACGAGACCTCTGGATGGTCCCACCTCTATGAGACAGACCCTGACTTTTCCACCACCTACCAAATGTTTGGAACAAACTCAGTTGTCACTAATTTCCATCTTCAGGATGGGGTTGTGCCATCTGGGACATCTATGTGTTCCATCAACCGAGCGAGCGAAGCTAATTTGGGAATCCCACTATAGTCTGGTAGTAGGACGCTTTGACGTCGAAAAGACAGTGGAAATACTGCATAAACATTTATACTGGCCGAAACTTCGACAGGATGTCAGAAAGTATATCAGATTCTGCAGTGCATGTGCTATTGCCAAACCAACCACTAAGAAACAGGGCATGCAAACCCCTCTACCTACTCCTGAAAGGCCATGGGAATCCATATCGATGGACTACATGTCGGGCCTTTCGTCCACCAAGAGGAGAAATGACTGTGTTTTTGTGGTTGTTGATTGCTTTTCCAAGATGGAGATTCTGGCCGCCCGTAAGAAGAGAATCACCAGAGGCCACTGTCAAGGTCTTCTTTGAGTGAGTATGGGTACATTTTGGAATCCCCAAAACCATTGTTTTAGATCGGGACAGTTTATTCCTCAATACATTCTGGTTGAGCCTCTGGTCATTGATGGACACCAAACTCACCAAATCCACTTCCTTCCAACCCTAGACAAATGGCCAAACTGAGGTTGTCAATTGGATGATCGTGCATATCATGCACATGTACAATTACAAGCACCCCCGCACATGGGATGAGAGTCTTCCCTATGTTCAACATAGCTACAATTGATCCCTACATATCTCAACCAACCACAACACCTTTCAGGTGGGGTTGGGATTCCAACCATTGGATCCCATGGATGTTGCACTACCCTTTGCGACCACCCTGGTCAACTCTCCCCCTGCTCCAACTAAAGACGACATAGCCACCCAATTCATTGAGTGGATCCAACACATTCTCCAATAGGTTTGGGATATTTTATATAAGTCCAATGCAAAGTACAATCAATGCCATGATCAACACCGGGTGCCACATAAGTTTCAGGTGGGAGACAAAGTTTGGTTGCACTTGTAGAAAGAACATCTTACAGAGACTCATCAAAAGCTTCTCACACTCTGTTATGGACCTTACACCATCACCAAGGCTATGGGTGACAATGATTTCGAGCTCAACATTCCCCCTTTCCTTGGCCTGCACCCAGTGTTCAATGTGGCTCTCCTTCGTCCATATTTCCCACCATTATTGGACACCTCAGAGATAACAGAACAATTGAAACCAACATAGCTCAACTTAGAATACATGCAACAAGAATCTAGTAATCAAATTGTGGACACACAGGTCAAGGGCACTCTACAACAAATGATCCAGCTTTATCGAGTTGTTAAAGTAGGGCAGCTCCTGCACCAAGGCAAGTGGCTCACCCGAGGCCAAATTCAACAGAAATTTCCTCATCTGATGGGGGAACTCAACACAATGGAGACAATTTATTCCTAAGGGGGGAGGATTGATCTATATTGATGCCGATGGCCTCCTACCTATTCCAACTGGTTCATTTTGGTAGTTTTCCATTTTGGCAGTTTTTTCCTAGTTTTTGGGTCCCTGAGTTCCGAGGTCGTTTTCAGGCCCTAAACAACATTTTTAGGGCTCACCACAGTTAGAATGTAAATGAAGTTAGATTATGATGAAAACATGTGTATTCCTCGGATAAACCTTTCCAATGGGCTATCGTGCGCCTAAAGCGAAGATCGTATGAAAAAGTTACGACCCTGGAAAGTTGATGTACTAAATTAACCCAACGGGAACCACATGAATTTTGGCGCTTCATCTCCTAGGGTTAGGTTTTTGGATGTGTAGGGTTTTGGAATTCAAGTTTATTGTGAAAATACCTTCATATCTTCATTGTAGTCATATTATTGCGAATGAGCGCAACCGTCACATCTCTTCTCAGAGATAATCCGCCACCATTCTAACAAGCTTGTTTTCCGCTGTATTTTACAGTTTCAACATATTTCCTTATTGAATAGAAACCAATTTTACTGTATCTCTGTTATTTTGTGTTAAGCATAATAATAATCTGTATTCATTTTGCTTTGCTCATAAAATCTGGATCAGTAGTGTCATTATTACTTTGGGAGATCAAATCGACAGGGTACCGGAGGCAGTCTCAAAGGCCGCAATATCTTTGATCTCCGTGAAGCAGTGTAGAAAGGTGGTCTCTCAGACCGGGAGGTTTGTCCTCTTTATGGTACAATTAGAAGGTGAATGAAAGTTCATTGCAACTGTCGCAACCTCTGCATGGGGTCTCTCTACACAAAAATGACATGTGGACAAGATAGTAGAGGAATACAAAGACATATTCACCTCACCTACTGGGGTGCCTGTGCACTGTCAGTTAAAGCACTCAATTTATTTGACACCCGATGCTCGTTTGCCTAACGACCCTGTGTATCGTAATTTTCTTATGGAGAATGAAGACATCAAACGCTAGATCCAAGAGCTAATTTTGAAGGGCCACATCAGACCAAGCTCCTCACCTTGTGGGAGCCCAATTGTTTTGAAACAAAAGAAGGACGAGGCATGATGACTTTGTATTGATTACAGAGCCCTGAACAAGATCATAGTCAAGAACCAATAAAAAATTCCCCGGATTGATGATATTCTCGATCAACTTAAGGGATCCAAATTTTTCAATACGATTGATCTGAAGTTGGGCTAACACTAGGTGCCGATTGAGCAAAATGATGCGTGGAAGACGACCTTCAAGTCTAAAGAAGGTATGCTTGAGTGGTTGGTCATGCATTTCAGCTTGACTAATTCCTCATCCACATTCATGCGGATGATGGATGATATATTACGACCATTCAAAAACTCCTTTTTGGTTGTATATTTGGATGACATCCTCATCTTCAAAAAAACTTGGGAGGAACATTTAGAGCATATTCAGTAGGTCTTGGGTACCCTGCGAAAACACAAGTTATATGCCAATTTGGATAAATATTCCTTTGGCATGCAAAGAATCCAATATTTGGGATACATCATGGTTGAGCAAGGTGTACATGTGGATCCAACTAAGATCCAAGYCATCCGCGATTGGCCAACCCCGAAGACATTGACCGAGCTCTGCAACTTCTTGGGCCTCGCCAACTTCTACCACCGATTTGTGTTGGGGTTCTATCATATTGATTGGGACCTAAGCCAGGTGACCAATGGTGGAGCGAAGGACAMGTTTGTGTGGTTTTCACCCCAACAAATAGAATTTGAGTATTTGAAATCCTACCTCTACTCAACACCATTCCTTATTCTTCCAAAMTTACAAAAACCATTTGAGATTGATACATATGCTTCAAATTATGCTATCAGTATCTTCACTCAACATGGACATTTGGTAGCCTATCACAACGAAATTCTATTTGATACTATTCACAGATACCCCAACTAMGAMAAAGAGATGTACTCCATTGTGAAATCATGTCAATAGTGGAAGCATTACATTCYGGGGAAGGAAACGATCATCCACACTGATCACAAGCCTCTACAATTCATGCAGACATAAGGAAAGTTACATAATGATTGCCATCAGAGGTGGTCCACATACCTGCAACAATTCTACTTGAATATCAAGTACAAGAAGGGAAGCACCAACCATGTCGCAAATTTCCTTAGTCAACTCCTGGTGGTAGCACTAACCACAATTCTCAACTCCCGTGGACATGAGACATCCAGATGGACACAATTATAGAATAATGAATCTGACTTTGCTACTCCCTATCAAAAATTGAGCACAGGAAAAACCGTTCTAGACTTTCATCTCCAGAATGGATTGCTATGCCATCAGAGTCATCTTTTTGTTCCTTCAAGAGAGTGTGCAAAGATGATATGGGAAGCTCATTACAGCCGAGCAACAAGACATTTTGGTGTAGAGAAAATAGTGGAAGTAAAGCAATTTTTTTTTTATTGGCTGAAGCTTCGACAAGATGTTCGCAAATACATCAGATCCTACATTGTCTGTGCCATTGCCAGGATCTCCATCAAGAAACATGGATTATACTCTCCTCTTAATACTCTCGATAGGCCTTGGGAGTCCATCTCCATGGACTACATGTCTGGTATGCCTTCAACCAAGCATGGGAATAACTATGTCTTCGTGGTTGTTGATCGATTCTCTAAGATGGCAGTTTTGGCACCCTGCAAGAAGAGCATCATAGTCGAGGCCAACACCAATCTCTTCTTTACACATGTTTGGGTTCATTTTGGGCTTCCACACACTATTATCTCTGATCAAGACAGTAGGTTCCTGGACTATGGTCGATGATGGACACCAAGCTAACCAAGTCGAATGCCTTCCACCCACAGATTAATGGACAAACAAAGGTAGTCAAAATGATGATTGTCCATATCCTAAGGACGTACAATTCCAAAAATCCATGAACATGGGATGAAATACTTCCTTAGGTTCAACATATCTACAACAAATCCCTCCATAAATCTATTGGCCGCAACCCTTTTCAAATGTGCTTGGGGTTCCAACCATTAGCCCCCATTGGCATAGATTTTCCCATTGCAACTCCACAGAAAGATTCTTCCCATGCCTAGACCGAGGCTGACCGGGAAACCAAATTTTTTAAGTGCATCCAACACATCCAACAACAAGTTCATGATATTGTGCAGAAAGCCAACTCCATGTACAAGCAGTGCCACGATTAACATCGGGTACCACACAAGTTTCAGGATGGAGATAAGGCGTGGTTGAAACTGCAGAAATAGTACCTCACATGAACCCATTGGAAGCTATGTGCACTCCTATATGGGCCTTACACCATCACCAAGGTGGTGGGTGAAAATTATTTTGAATTAAGTATTCCTCCTTTCTTTGGCTTTCACTCGGTATTTATGTGGAACTGCTTCGACCATATTTTCCACCTCTCCTGGACACTTCATATGTGACCGAGAAGTTGGCCTCTACATAACTCAACACAAAGGACACCCACCAACACACCATCCAACTCTATCGGGTTGTCAAAGAAGGGTAGTTTCTTCATCAGGGCAAGTGGCTCACCAAGAGTCAAATTCAATAGAAGTTTCCCCATATGATGGAGGAACTTGACGAAATGGAGACCATCTCTTCCTAAGGGGAGAGGAATGATCCAGGTAGAAATTGGTGTACAACCACCCATTCCACTGGCTCAAAGCACAATTTTCCATTTTGGCAGGTTTTTTACACTTTTTCAGGTCCTGAACTTCCAAGGCCATTTTGAGGTCTTAAACAACATTTTTTGGGAACTACAATGCTTAGACATCTAGTAACATTGTCTATGTTGAATATAATGTGTACTCCTCAACTAGACCTTTCCGACAAGGTATCGAGCCCCCTAAATGGATATCATATGCAAAAGTTACACGCTCAGAAAGTTGACGTATCAACTACCCCCATCGGGGCCCACAAATCTTTTGGTGTTTCATCTTCCGGGGTTAGGGTTTTGGATGTTTATGGTTTTCTCAATTATGATTTATGTTAAAAATTTCTTTGGAGCCTCATTGTAATAATATTTTTGTGAATGAGCGTAGTTGACACATCTCTTCTGAGAGATAAGCTACCACCATTCTAGATAGCTTGTGTGCTTTTGCATTTTATAGTCTTTTGTATTTTCAGATAGTCATTAATCGAATCTGAGTTTCACTGTATTACTGTGTTCCATGCTATATATCTGTGTATTTCCTTATTATGTGTATGCTATATTTTTTTCCTTCATATCGTTCTTAAAATAATATGGATCAATGGTATCAGAGCAGTCTGCTCCTTGTCGTTCTTAGTGCATGTCCCAGACGAGGTCAAGGTATATAGAGTTGAGTCTTGAGATTATTTATATTGAATATAGTTTCTCTCGCACACCCAAAAAACCTCCCATGGAGAAATAAAAGAGGGACGATGGGCATGCCATCCTTTCAAACTGTTGCTCGAGGAAGCCCTCACATGACAAAGAAACGAGATATGGATAATTTCGCCTAGATCCTTCGATGGTTGCTGACAACAAAGAAAACACCTTCAACCAACAGTCACTTTGGAGGTGCGATTCCCTTCAAGGTACAAGTCAAATTTTCTATTACTTTATTTGAATTCCAGATAGACTCCGATGCTTTGGAAAAATGGTTAAGTATGCTAGAGGGTTATTTCTCTATCCAATTTTTTTTCAACAATGAAAAAATCACCTTCGCAATCCTTAAGGACCTTCCCCATGTTAGATATTGGTGGGAGACTTACTGTGAGTAACATGCCGAGGAAGGGTCAAAATTTTGGGCCAGGACCCACTTGGGTAGATTTTTTTGATGCACTCAAGGAACAATATTACCCTGTTGGAAATTATGATGAACAATACACGGGATTGACCACATTGCGCCAAGAGAGGGGCCAAGTGGTGTCAAAGTTCACAAATACCTTCCATACCTTGCACACCAATATGGGTATCAAAGACTCTAATTGACATCTAGTCCTAAAATACTATGGGGCTCTACACAGGTACATCCAAACCGAAATGGAGTTTTTGGACATCTTGTCATTGGGAGCTGCTTATCAGTATGCTGTCAAAATTGAGCAAAAATTTAAGCAGTAGAACAAGCAGAAGTTTGAGTTTGCAAATTCCCAAGAACAAAAGTATGGTAAGGGTGGCCCTAACTCCCTAGCCAAAGGACAAAGAAAGAATGGCCAGTCCCAGGATAACTATCCCAAGCCACCAACACAGAAGGGTAATGGGAAGTCAAAGAAGGACATTGGAAAGTGGTGCGAGTTCCATACAATCCCTTGGAATAATATTGATGAATGTCGCTCCAAACAATCATTGTTGGCTGATATGAAAGCCTTAGTGTTAGATACTGACTCATAATTTGATTTCGAACCAAAAAAGTGAAAGCGGATCATTGACGTAGAACCCAATGTCACCATTTCTACCACATAATTCCAGCTAGAGGAACCAAAGGAGCCTGAAGAAGGGGAGTGCCTCTTCCACTCATAGATGTGGGTGAAGGGGATCCCACTCCATTTCATTGTTGGCAGTGGTATCCATAAGAACTTGATCTTAGCAGAGGTTGTCAAGAGATTGAACCTGAAAATGACACCGCATCCTCAACCATACACCATCAGTTGGTTCAACCAGGGGTGGGACATCCACGTCAGCCATCAATGTCTCCTGCACTATGGAATCAAACAATTCAAAGAGGAGGTATTGTGTTATGTTTCCCCCATTAAAGTTTGTGATGTTTTGTTAGGAAAACCATATATGTGGAAGCGTAATGCTATTTATGAATCTAGGCCCCATAGTGTCATTATTACTTCAGGATATCAACTTGACAGGGTACCAGAGGCAGTCCCAAAGGTAGTGGTCCATTTGATCTCCATGAAATAGTGTAGAAAGGTTGTCTCTCAGACTGGAAGGTTTGTCCTCTTTATGGTTCAATCATAAGGTGAACAAAATGTCATTGTAACCATTGCAACCTCTGCACGGTGTCTCTCTGCAAAACAACGATAGGTGGACAAGATAATAGAGGAATGCAAAGACATATTCACCTCGCCTACTGGGGTGCTTGTGCATTGTCAGGTAAAGCACTCAATTGATTTGACACCCAATGATCCTTTGACTAATGACATTGTGTACATGCATTCTCTTATGGAGATTGAAGAAATCAAACGCCAGATCCAAGAGCTAATTTTGAAGGGCCACATCAGACCAAGCTCCTAACCTTGCGGGAGCCCAATTGTTCTAGTACAAAAAAAGGATGAGACATTGCGACTTTGTATTGATTACAGAGCCCTGAACAAGATCATAGTCAAGAACCAATACCCAATTCCCCAGATTAATGATCTTCTTGATCAGCTCAATGGAGCCAAGTTTTTCAGTAAGATTGATCTGAAGTTGGGCTACCATGAGGTGCCGATTGAGCAAACTGATGTGTGGAAGATGAACCTCAAGTCTAAAGAAGATCTCTTTGAGTGGCTGGTCATGAATTTCGGCTTGAATAATTCCCTGAACATATTCATGTGGATGATGGATGATATATTACGACCATTCACAAACTCCTTTTTGGTTTTATATTTGGATGACATCCTCATCTTCAACAAAAGTTGAGGAACATTTGGAGCATATTCAACAGGTCTTGGGCACCCCACGATAACACAAGTTATATGAAAATTTGGATATATGTTCCTTTGTCATCCAAAGAATCCAATATTTGGGATACATCATGGATGAGTAGAGTGTACATGTGGATCCAACTAAGATCCAAGTCATCCGCGATTGGCCAGCCCCAAAGACAATGACCGAGCTCTGCATCTTCTTGGGCCTCTCCAACTTCTACCACCGATTTGTGTTGGGGTTATATCATATTGCTTGGGACCTAAGCCAGGTGACTTAGGGTGGAGCGAAGGCCAAGTTTGTGTGGTCTGCGCTCCAACAGAAAGAATTTGAGTATTTGAAATCCTGCCTCTGCTCAACACTAGTCCTTATTATGCCAGACCTCTAACAACCATTTTAGATTGAGAAAAATGATTCAGATTATTATATATGTGAAATCCTCCTTCAACATGGGCATTTGGTAGCCTATCACAATGAAACTCTTTCTGATACTGTTCAAAGATACCCCACCTATGACAAAGAGATGTACTCCATTATGAAAGCATGTTGAAAATGGAAGCATTACATTTCGGGGAAGGAAACGTAAGTGGCACTGAGGAGAAGGTGTCGAAGGACTGTAGGGATCGTGAACTAGGGAATCCCTGTGCACTTGAAGAAATATAGAAAGACATTTGAGAGATTCGTGTCGGCCCTGGGTTAGGTGCATCATAGGAGATTTCTGTTGTGTTTTTGACAATGAAGGAGAGTGACATTCACCTTTCTAAATATTCCTTAGAAATAGATTTGATCTTCCCTGGTGGTATCATGGTCTGACACGGGGGTGGCCTCTTGTAGAAATTATAACTACAATAGAGCCTAAGGTTGGGTGGAAATGCGTACACCCTCAGTCAATTGGTTTGGATTTTTTTTAATATGAAAACAATTAAGTCTCTCTTGTGTTTTTACTATTCTTTATAAGACATGTGTATTGTCTCACCTTATATGAAATTGTTTGGTTGCTGAGAAAATCCCGAGAAGGAATGAATTGAGTACATAGATAGTGTTACTGCATGTATGGTGGTTACCTAAATGTTACTAATCTCTCTGAAAGATAAAATGGAATGAGTGGATGATTGTTTCCCTTTTCTTATATGCTCGGTAAACTACTTTCTAGTTACTTTCCTCTTGAAATTATAACACAACCATCATGTAGTCTTAATTATAGACCCCAGTGAAACAACATGAATCCCGTGTGAGGAAATTCTCAGTTAAATTACTATGGAGGGATGTTTGAGAATATAGTTGTCAGGATTGTGATTTTAGGGGTTATTGATCTTCCCCTTGGGTTCCAGTTCTCAGGTTCCCTATTATTCCCTTGGTTACTTTTACTTGAATTAATTGGGTCTTTTGTCTAATTTCTTGAACACTGAGAGTGAGAGACTGGTAGGCTAGAAAGATCCCGAGTTACATTGTTATTTCCTTGGGTGCATACCTTGTCTCAGATGCCTGAGGGTTCTTGGGATTAGAGCTTAGAGGTCCCGGTGAAGTAAACCTCAGAAATGAATGGATTGAAGAGGAAAGGGGTTTACCTTTATACCTATGCAGGGATTGGATTAGAGATCTAGTCGAAACTGGGAGGAGGAATTCCCAAGCCCAATTTTTGGTGTTTAAAACTTGTGTGCAGGCCAAGGTTCTGCATGTACAAATATTTGTATGCGCCATATCATGAATATTTAGAGATTCATAAATCTGAACCATTCTCTTATAGAGTTTCCTTATGAAACCCAATCGGATGCTTGGATGCTGGGTTGGGTGAGGTTCCAGTGTAGGTTCCACCCCCTTTGAAAGCTTGTTGCAGAGGAGAGAGAAAACTTGGAGGTGACGTCACTACTAGCATATCATACCATGTGTTGGTCAACCTAACCTATCAGAGGTTCACAAGTGTCCACATCAAATCAGCGTGGGTTGAGTGTGGGCCTGATGTTGGGAATTAGGCCTTTGGTTTGGTTCTTTTAACCTCAATAGTCGGATCTTAGGAGTGGTTGATATCGACCATTTGATCTCTCTTGAGCTTAGGATCTATATGTGGTTTACGCTTAGGATCCCAGATATCCGAATATTCACACATTTGGAACTTCGAAAGTTGGAGTTTAGTGCATTGCGTGAAACCCAGATCTCTAGATGCTGGATGAATCATGGTTCCAGACCATATTTCCATGTTAAGGGGCACCTGTAGAAGTCAGAGTCCAAGTGGTAGAGGCCATGTGTTATTTCATGAGAGGACCACGTGTGCCATTTAGATTGGGAGAGGTTATATGTGCCCTTATTGTGATTGGTCCATGTGTCATGCATGATGTCATGACACGTGTCGAGGTCTGATGTAATTCTTGGATGTGTCATGTTCCTAGTGTAGAGTTTTGTAGGGGGCGTGAATAATGTCATGAATTCGGCTTCCACGAGGTAGTTCCATGTCAACGTACCTCATCATTCCATGTGGCATGCCACATCGGACCACATGCCATTCCAGATCATCTTATCCATATAGCACCTGTCGAGTCAATCACTACATATTAGTTCCACGTAATTGTGCCACATCAACCTATGTATCAAGTTTTTCTATCCCGAACATCCGACATCCGAAGGAAATTGACGGTGATATCCCTTTGGAAGCCCGAATGCCTAAATGTTCCATGTGTTGAAATGTTGTAACTACGAAGAATATTCTAATTATAATTGAGTTATTATTATATAGATCAAATCCCCTTTTGCGGATTGATCATGTCGGGCTTTGTATAAGACCGTATCCCCTTTTGTGGATTGGTCAAACCATAGTGATATGGTGACAATTGAGAATTCATCCTTTATGTCTAATTAAAGTGGTTTTGACCACTAGTTGAAGAAGTCGGTCCTTGTTAGTGAAGAGACATAATGCTAGCGCCTATCAACTAGTATAAATAAGAGATGATGATGCCTCATTCTCTCACTCACTCAAGTCACTCATCTAGTGCATAATTTTGAAGGAAGCTGCAGTTAGAAGAAGGAGAAGAGAGAGGCACATTGCTCAGTATTGGATATTCTCTAGTGTTTGGTCTTTTATCTTGGCATTGTATAAGCAATCTATATTAAGGAAGTTTTTGCTGGGTTTTATCCCCCATGAGGGTTTCCTAGTATAAAATGTTGTGTAACTTGTGATTGTGTTTCTCCCAATGATCCTACTTATGCCATTATTGTCTAGTAAATTGAAAATAACTTAATAACAACTCTAAATTTAACATGGTATCCGAGCTAAATTGAGTAGAGCATCTTTCATTGGGTAACAAAAAATGTCATTGTTGTATACAAGAAAATTAGGGATTTTTGTTGGAAGGGAATTTTTTCCTAAAACCATATAGGAAAGTGCACCCTAGCCTAGCGAACTCATTAGCATCTTGAATGCACATTTTCAATGGCCATAACCTCCGGAAAGTGAAACCCTAGTTTCTACTGGTACCAAAAACCAGAAAACTAGAACCATTACCAGAAGTACGAGTCCATCTTTTCGTAGATCAAGTTTTAAGGGGTAAAAATTAGAATTTCTGAAAACAAAAAACTCCAGCCTACTTGCCTCAACCAAGTGCATCTAGTCCCTGGATCAGAATTCCAAAATTTGAAGTTTGAAAAATTGGGGTTTCCTCATAAAACCCTAAGTTGTAGTTGCAGTGGAAGTACCAGTTGCATTTGCAGTTGCCGTATTAGTTGCATCATATTTAAAGTTTTAAAAGGGTATTTGCAGGAGAAAGGATCTCTTGTCTAAATATCAAATCATAGATCTAGAGGGATCTTAGATCCAACACATTCAGAGGAATAATGCACCCCAGGTTTGATTATATTGATATGCATCTATTTGTTTTGACATTATTTTGAACATGCAAGTTGTATGTTGAAGTTATGACCATCATACTAACCCTTGGTCAAAATTAAAGTCAAGGCATTAGATTAAGATTAGAGTTTATTCTCTAACTCAGATTTATGTCAAGATAGCATATTGTCTTAATAAAGAGGACAGGTTGAAGAAAACACTTTTCATATCGAGTGTTGGAGATTCAGAAGAAAAAAAAACAACACTCATTCTTGAGGACAAAGACTCCAGGTTCCAGGTTTGATTGATTAAGTTGATAAGATTCAAACTTGCACATGTCAAGTTTGATAGCTACCTCATAGTTGAGATAACATACTTGGTAACATGCGAGCATATTGAGATAAGTGCTTATTGTAATCATTTAACATATATAACTAACATCTCTTCCATGAGAAGATTATTGTTTTGTCTCCATGTTACCATGGAAGAATGATTGATCACAACACTAGAAGGGTGTTGCTCTCAGTATTGTATTTCTTACTTTTAACCCTTGTTGTAGGTAGGTCAGAAGTGACAACTCTAAAGGTGCAACTATGACGATTGTTATTGCTATTGATTTATTATTATTATAAAGAATATTATTCTTGTTTGTTGTCTCTCCCTTGTTGTTATTGTTCCGGGAAGGTCATAGGTGCCCTAAGGAAACTATAGTGAAGGTTGCAGGAGGAAAAATATTAAATGAGACATGAAGTAGACTATCCAAGTTTTGTACATGACTGTATACACTCATGTACCAAAGAAGATGAAGAATAAAATATTTTTGAGATATAGATTATCTCACGTGGAGATTGATTGTAATGAGAAGAAGGCTCCAAAGATGACCAAAAATTAGAACATAACTCACAGTAGACTTGGTCAATGAATAATGAAGCCACCTTGACAGGAAGCAAAATTTGTTTGATTTCTTACTTAGCTTTTCATATTAAGACTTGGTATTCAACAACAAGTATGTCCTGTAGAGATGAAAAAGTCCTTGTAGACTCAGAAGAAATCAAGACTCAGAATGAGACTGATCTCAGAGAGGATTGGATGGGAAAATGAGACATTTTCCAGGACTGCCAGACAAATTCCATAAGTTGAGAAGACTAGATCATAACTTCAGAGACCTCTAGGAGACATGAAATATCCTGGGAAGATTCCCTTGTTTCAGTGACAGAGAAGGAAGCCATTCAAAAGGATTGGGATATGGATCTTTCCTTGAGTCTAGAAGGGAAGTTAGTGGTGACTTCCAAGTTTGATATAACAAATCAAGCATGTTGCAGATAACAATATAAATATGTACAAGCCTGTTTTGTGTCCAGAGGATTCTCCCAACAAGAGGGAGAAAAATATGACAAGACACTTACTCCAATTTTTGAAGAAATAGTTCCAGTATTCATGAAGACAACTAGAACAACCATGATTCTGATATAGTATGATATTCAGGGGGAGAAGTTCCTTTATTTGAGATTGAGTTACCTCCATGAAAAAGGAAAATATACCTTCAGTATCATTTATTGAGCCACTCTTAAATGAAGTTGTTTCCATGATAGAATAGAGGAGCTACTCTCAGAGTTCAACAACACAGTGAGAATAGAGCAATCATTTTCAACTTCAGAGAAACTGTAGGTGCAGAGTCTCGGTTCCAGAAGGAACAATTGTAGAGAGAGTAGAGGACATACTCTCATGAAGTGAGACATATAGTGCTTTACATAAAGCACATAGAGCTAGCACATGATTGTGCAGATTAAGTTGGAGCTAAGCAAGTGTACCAGGTTGGTACAAAGTTATGTGAAAATTTAATTTGAAGTTGAAGATAGAAAGAATCATGTCTGCTGGTTGAAGGAAGGTCTGTACGTGTTGAAGCAAGATCCTAGATATTGGTATGGCATAATTGACAGTTTCCCGACGAGCTTGGGATTTACCAAGAGTAAATCTAATTCTAACCTTTACTTCAAGGTTATGAATGATGAGCCAGTGATGTTACTACTATATGTAGATGATTTATTCTTGATAGATGAAGAAAATATCATCATATATTGCAAGAAGAAGCTCACTACAGAGTTTGAGATGAAAGACCTAATGCATTATTTCTTAGGTCTTGAAGTTTGGAAGCGCCCAGAGAAGATCTTCCTTAACCAAGGGAAGCATGCAGTTGAAATCCTGAAGAGGGTTGACATGTTGGAATGTAAAGCCATGAATACACCCATGGAAACAAAGTTGAAGCTCTTGGTTGATACTTCGTTAGAGTTGGTTGATGCTACTATGTACAGACAAATTATTGATTCGTTGATGTATATGATGAATACCAGGCCATCTATATGTTTTGTTGTGAACACCTTGAGTTAGTATGTGGTAGAGACCAGACGTGTTCACCTTGTAGCTGGAAAACATGTGATGAGATACCTTAAGGGTACATTGGAATATGGTCTTTGTTATACTGGAGATCATGACTTCAGACTGTATGGATATGCTGATTTAGATTGGTATGGATAGTGTTTCTGATAGAAAGAGAACTTCAGGACATTGTTTCAGTATGGGGT
>ML797291.1:9330-23161 GCA_009831015.1 Picea engelmannii | reverse complement strand
AAGTGTTTTCAATAGGGCATACACTTCATTTATTGGCTGATTAGTCGGACTATCTGACCTAGGTGGTAACCTGTGAGGAGGGAACTCTAAAACTTGACCTTGTATCTTCTGCCTCTTCAAACCTCAGGTTACCGGGGACGTCTCCCTTGGGTTAACCTCCCTAAACAGAAAGAACATCCCCATCGAGGTGACATTGGATGGGGACGATTCCTTTTACGCCAGTTTGATCTTTATCCCTTAGCCTGTGACCTAAACTACAAACTGTGCGATAACATGGATGATGCTCACTTTTGATTTACTCACTTTAATTATATTCTCATGAAGAGTCACGTCCCAATTTAAAAAAATAAATATACACATTAAACCATTAAAATTTTGTATTTAAACTGCTATCATTAATAATATACTTAATTATACATATCAATTATTACTAAATATTCAAGAAGTTATTGCTTTTATATTGTGCTTATGTTCTTATTATTAGTTACATATTTAGCTATCCTCACTTGTTATAAGGGAGTGATAAGGCTAACCACTCTTTAGGTTTCATGTGTATCAACTATGTGTACTTAATTATTAGTGAATTGATTCAAGCTAGTTGTTATTTGGATTTTACAATTTGCCTCTTTGTATGAACTATTTGCTTAATTGTTGTTAGGGAGTATGCATGTGAATTATTGTTTAGATTCCATGCTTGAGTTTATTTTATGTAATTAGATTTCATGTTTGAGTTTATTTTATGTATTTACAATTATTGGATTTATTTGTAACCGTGAGTGAATATTTAGATTAGATTATTTTCAAGATTTTGCTTTAAATTATATATTCTTAATTTGTACATATGAAAAATGGGAAACACAATTTGTTGTATGTATATAATTTCATAATTTCTTATATAATAATAATCTAATTTAAGATGACATCTTAAGCACATATTAAATTAATACATGATACTGTTTTGTTTGTGGGACACCGAACCCTTTCCATGTAGTGATTTCACTCTTTAGTTAATGAAGGTACACATACCTTACCTCCTTCCAGATTCAAACTTCTGACCTCTGACTAGGAAACTTGATTGCAATATGAACCGACTCCTAACATGTCATGCAATGTACACAATTCATAAAATTATTCAATGATAAGACAATTAAACAACCCAATATGTGTTAAATGTTGTCATTTAATCATTGACACAAACATTAAAATAAAGATAAAAAAATAATAGAGTGCTAACACATGTGTGTGAGAGGGTTGAAATAACTTTCTATAATCTTAACCTTTTTGAAATTCTTTGTTAACTCCTCATGTGCATGAGCTATTGGTTGGTTGTCACTATACCTAAGATATCTATTTTTTGCATTGCATGCGTAGACTCTTACTATAATATTTTAAACTAGGAAATAACCTATTCTCTTCCTCTGACAATTTAATGCGAGAAAGATGATGTATTAAACCTAGGTCATTGTGGTGGCAACAACCCCAAGTTGTTGCTAGACCATAGCCCAACATAAAAGATCTTACTATTATCTATGCACTTGATTGTGCTTAATTTTTTACTAGTGAATGCCAAAACTAGGCTTATGTTTTAATTTCATTCATGGGCTCCTATTATTAGCCATGTACCCAATTTTACTTAGTTGTTGCTAACGGATATCTAGACTAACTATAATTTAGATTTGGTGCCTTATTTCTTACTATAAACAATGTATTCATTTGTTATTGGTAAATAACCAAATAAACTGTATCATTTTTATTTGTTACACATACTTTTAATACAAGTTGCACTCATTTGTTTTCAATGAATATTCAAAATGGCTATTATCTAAATTTTGTGCCTATCAATTTATTTTCATTTATTTTCCACAAATATCCAAATTGGTCATTACCTAAATTTTGTGCATATCATTGATATGCTCAATGGTTATTGGTTATTAGTAAATATCTAAGCTAGTTATTATTGTGGAGGAGTTCTTAGTTTCATATATACTTTGTTATACTTCATTTCTCATCAGTCTAAGCTAGCTATCATTTGGATTTCCAAAATGTTGGTATTATCAATTATATATTTGGTAGTCTTCAACAACTATTACATTTGGTTCATTTGGATTTCCAAAATGTTGGTATTATCAATTATGTATTTGGTAGTCTTCAACAACTATTACATTTGGTTTTTTTAGAATGGGAAGGGAGAAACATTAATCAAATTCTTCAAAGGATATGCTATGTTATTTTCTTCTAACAAATTCATGAAAACAAATAATGATGTTAAACACGCCAACCAATGAATATCGATTACTCAAGAAAAAAATTAAAACAAAAGGGAATCCAACATCGTTGTCTTTAACAAATGCATAAAAAACATATGATGGAATAAACACACCAACCAAAAACTAGATGAACGTTGATTAATACACACAGAGGATAAATTAAAAAAAAAGAAGAAGTCAAAAATGAAAAAGCATGATTAGAAAAAAAGCAAAGATGAAGAAGCACGATCGTATCTTTTGAAGAAATGATTATATATGTTCAAAGTTGTAACTAACTATTCAAACTTAGYCAACAAGTTCAAAGTTGCATATTAAAGCTAGAATCTAGGTTTGTTGAGATGAAATTTCTAAAAAATTAATCACAAAAAATGCATTTTTCGTTATAACAATATAATTTCATGTGTTTATTTACCCAATAACTACTCTCGGAATGTTGTAGACTAGCACAATTGTTAATTCACGGTTGAGAACGCCGAAAGATATTCACGCTCGAAAATGAAACGCTCCATGCTCATGCAATAGGTGGGTCGGCCAACCATGGAATATGAAACGCGTGGACGGGTGAGATGTACATACAACTGAGGAGGAAGTTGACGTAGTGCCCGTTAATAATCCAAATGTGGCAATTATATGGTGCTACAATAATTTCTTAATATGATTAGGTAAATGTTAAAAAGTAAACAGGTTAACAGATGCATTCAAAAATACAAGGAAGTTATGAAGAGTAAATCACATTCATTGATTTGGGAGGACGACTAAGAATATGCCAACCTCTTCAATTGTTAGCCATCAGATTAGAATTTTAGATTAAAAGATCATTAATCGTGCCCATTGCCAATAGGTATACGCCTTTCGACGTAATAAACTTAGTCATGAAATGTGTTTCTTCAAGTATTATGATCTAGGGCTCCAAAAGGTAGAGATAGAAACAGGGGAGTGTTTAAAGGATCATGATATAGGGTTAAAAAGTATTGAAAGAGACTACATCGATACGTAAATTTTAGATGTTATTTATGGTAAAATTTTAATAATTTGGTTGTACTCAGAGATTATATTAAAAATAGTTTTGCGATTCGTGCATATATAAGTGGATCAAATCCCATCTCCATGTTCTTCAATATTTTATGTATAACTTGAGTGAGTCTAATGATTAAGAACATGTGTTTTTTCCTTGGAGGTTACAGATTCAAAATCAGAAGGAGTAGAGTTTACATTTTAAATGAGTAATATTGACCCTCTGTAATGAGGATTGAAGAATAGGCATTCCCTTGACGTAGGACTCCATATAGAAGTGTTTCCAAACGTCTCATCCCTTACCAAATCATAAATTCTTACTAATATTGACTTACAAGTTGTTGATACTAACTACACAATTTTCGATTTTTTTTTCCAATGACATACCACCTAACACATCACTCATTAAATTAAAACAATAAAAAAAACAAAAACTTGAATTGGCACATGACCACATAAGTTATCCAACACACAAACAAGAAAATACATTAAATTAAAACAATAAAAAAAAACAAAAACTTGAATTGGCACATGACCACATAAGTTATCCAACACACAAACAAGAAAAGAGACAAGCCATGAAAAGGGAGGGAAAAACAACCCATTGGTCCCCACAAGCAAAGTCATGGTTTTTGACTTTGCCACCGTATTGAAAAATTCAGAATTGACATCTTATCTTTCGAGGTTGCCAATAATGTTGGAAACTTCTTTGCATCCCTACCCGTTAAACTAATTTTTGACCTTTTTTTGAGTTTTTGTTTTCTCTTTCATAAAACGTTCACATAACATCTTATTTCAAAATTTATTTATTTTAATAAAGTTTTGTTAAAAAGTATATATGAGAGAATAAACGAGGACCACTATTGTCTATTTGAGAATAGAAACTATGCATCACTAACTTTATAATATCAAGAGTTGTAATGTGAACAATAAAAAAAATATTTCGATCAAAAAAATATTAAAAATAAAAAAATATTTCGATCACATACATCAGGTTTATGTAATCCAATTTTTTTTTCGATCACATACATCAGGTTTATGTAATCCAATTTTTTTTTTGGATCACATACATCATGTTTATGTAATCCAAGAGATGGAATTGTGTTAGATGTATTAGTTTGTTTGTCACTATGAACGAAGTCTATTAGGGTTGTCAAGAGAAACCCCAAAGTCCATCATTTAAATATCTAATTCTCAATTATGGGTAGATAACCAAGGATCATAGTAGCATATCAATGAACCTAATAGAAAACAATAGTTGACATAACAATGCAAAATGCAAATTAACTAATAAAATATAACAATAGAGGGGTTTGTGTTAGCGATTTAACAAGAGTCACCCTATAATGTGATTAACATGTGACATTAACTTTTGATAATTCGTTGGATTGCATCAATAACTGTCTAATTTGTAGTAACCTCAAATATTTACACTAGTAATTCTCAAATAACAATGAATTGAAATTAAAATACAAAGATCCCATTTACTTGACAAAGAAATAAGGTATGGGTTGACATGAATCAAATCTCAAGAGAACTCAGTACATGTTTTAAATATTCGAATACATTCATCAACCTATTTTGATGTATGCACATGATAACCCCCACACACAAATGTAAAATTTTCAATACCTCACATCTAAAAATTCAAAATTTTAATGACCCAAAACTAAAAAATACAAATTGTTGCTAGAACTTGCCCATACCCACCTCAACGTTGACATTTACTATTGGTGAAAGAGATCCTCATAACAAAGAAGGTCGTAGGAGGATTGTTAGAACTTAGGACTGTATTACCTACATTGACTTGCATGTGCTACTCAATTCCATCCCCATAGAACTTTTGTGGCTTGATAACAAATACACCCATTAATTTTCAATTTTCAATTAATGTCTTATAAACATATTGTCTCTAATGAAATTCAAACCCTAACAGAAACCTAGAAACTAGAAAATCCTAGAACAATTCTAATGAAGGGGACCTCTAGAGTTTGCTTCTCTGAAACTAGTCATGACCTTAAAGTTGGAGAGTCTAGATTCAACTATGGAGAAACGATGGAGTCCGGAGTCTAGACTAGGCATCAAGAAATTGAAAGAATTGAGAAAGGTGATGATGGATAATGGACCATGAGAGACGGGTTGTTTGATTTTCCAAACACACCAATGCTATAAAAATCAAAATATTACATGCCAGTGAAATCTTAGAGGTTGGATGTTTCAATCATGATTCACAATAACATGTATATTGGTAATTGCAATTTGCATTGTACAGTGTTACAGAACCATCGAGTAGATAAACAATAAATGTTTCAAGTTATATTGATAATTACAAATTTAATTCTATAATATTACACAAGCATAAACTAGATATGCATTAAATGCTATGACCCTTTGAGATTTCTATGAATTTCTTGGTATAGCACAAGTGACAACATCCTTTCAAAATTTCATAATTGCATTAACACGCGGTAAACATTGCTTTGACAATGGGGACAAGAAGCAATTTTTTAAAGTGTGAAAATTGTTGGTACCGAAGTATTATATAATAACTACTAAGTTAACACCTATTTCTTTTCCAATGTGCTACATCAATTTGGTGTCTAGCTAAGTTGTGGCCTGAAATTAGATTATCATTACTACTACTATTATAAATCTTGTAACATAAGGCATTGTTGTGCGCATCAATTGTTCATTCTTCTTTTACAACCATTGAAAATAGGGATTCACGTGCTTATAGGATTTAAAAGTTTGAGGTATAAATTCCATTTTGAAAAATCTTTTGCCCATCAAAAAATGTTTTAGTGAATAACTTCTCGAATATTGTTGCCATGAAAAATATTAAATTACGAAGAATTGGAGGTTGTGAAAGACTTTGAACAATCCACAATAAAATTGCAAATGAATATTCATATGTTGAGTGATGTAAATTACATAATAGTAATCAAGATGATAAATATAATAGGTAGAGTGATTTTGGTTGGTTACATATTCATTTTAACATAAATTTTGTAGAAAAGGGGGAATTTATCACTTATTAGACATTTCATTATAGAATGAGACATTTCACTCTAGAATGGTACTTACAATCTCAATTCTTTTGGTTATTAAAATCTTCCTCTAACATATTATTTTATTGGTTTTTAAACTAATGTTTCACTTGGTATTCCCCAATCCCTATCCTTAGCACAACTCTGTGAGTGTGCTTGTGTACAATAAACTTGGATATACCAGTGTTGTGAAATTACTTCTAGGACTATGGAAACTCTTTCCTCTCTTTACTCTAGCTATTTAACACCTCAATTATTCATATTTTGATGTTTTAACTATCCACCAGTCTCCTTGGTTTCCTCTATGTATTTGATTTTTTTTTTTATCTCGATTTTTTTTGCATTGTTTCTTTTATGCCAATTATATATACACTATCTCTCTTTACTTAATCTTCTTTTTCACTTGCACCACTTTCTAAATCTCTTCTTTCACATTAGATTCTTGAATATATCTTGTCCATATCTTAGCGTATTATTGTCTACAACACTCACCAAACTATGTTTTGCTCCTATTTGCTTCTATATGAATAAAGATTGTCACACCCATGCTATTTTATTTATTAAATCTATCATTCATTATTCTCTTGACTTCTTATTTCTTCTTAGTGCACTTTGTTCTATGAACATTTTTCTTCTTCTTGGTGCACACTTCCTACATCCATATTTAAACTTATTGTGAATGATCTTGCACCAACTTCACCTAAACATAAAAGTGTCTTGCATCCTCACACCATCTCTACATCATCTTCACCATTTCTCCCCTTGAATATTTTTACTTTGTCTTTGAAATCCACTTATTGTCTTCATCTTATTTCTCCCTCCTCACTAATTATAGTAATACTCAATGGTTATATCCTGAAGTGACTTTTCCTCTATAATGCCTCTATTTCTTTTAGCTTATTTATCAAGCTTAACTAATGTATTTGAGGGCTCTCTTCTCCATCTACAAATATATTTGCTTTAACTAATCTATCTTAGGGCTCTCTTCTCCATCTATAAATATATTGATTACTTATCTATTGTAGGGTTCTCTTGTCTATTTACAAAAATATTTTCCGCCTTATATATCTTAGGGAAGAGATCTTTGCTTCCTTATATGAATACTAGTATGCTACAATGAAAATGAGTGAAATATCAAACTCTTGCAACTCGATGTCATATTGTTATCTATGAAATTCGTATGAATTTTACATGGCCTTATCTTCCTTGGGTTGAATTTGTTATATGTGCCTATGGGACACTACTCTTTCCTCAAGTGCACCATTTTTGAGTCTCCAACTTCAAGTTACTAGAATATCAACGTGCATTATTGTGCTCCTCATATCTCGCAGTATATTAAAAAATATTTCTTGGAACTATGTACATACATACATACATACATGAATTATCCATCTTCTTTGCAAAAAAATTGCATCACCGCTTATCTTCATATTAATAGGAATATTAACAATATCTACCACTCCCTTTTGATTCATTCCATACATTACCCTTAATGGAGTAAATCCTTTTGACCTCTTCACCAACCTATTATAGGAGCTGAAATTAACCACAACAGACAAACACTGCATAAATTATATGTTGTTTCCTTGGCAATTTAAGTATAAAATCCATCAAAATATCCTACCTATGCATCTTTGATATTGTTGCAATGTGTAAAACTTTTATTTTAACTTTGTTCTTTCACCATCTAAGAATTTTTCCATTGCTACAAAAATCTCCCTACCTCCTTTATGTTTTACCAATAATATTGTTCTTCCAACAACACATACATATTCTTGTGCCCAAAATGTCCACCTAAGATGCTACTATGCAATTATCTAATACAAATTTACCTCATCCAACCTTCAAATATACACATCTATTTTCCTTTAAAACAAACACCCATGCTACATGAAATATCTAACTACATTGTTCTATTCTACAATGTTGGGTTCTAACATATCTATACTATTTATACAAAAAATATATTGTTGTTATACATGCTTTTACTTATCCAAAATCATGTTGCTTCATTCTTAATTGTCATCAACAATAGGGCTCCCTTGCTCAACATGCATGCCACTTTGTTGTCTTTTCAAGCCTTATGATTTACCACAAAGTATAACTCTATTGATTCAACTTCACATGTGTGTCTATAAAATTAAAATTTAGTGCTTCATGTTCGATTGTGTACAACATGAAATCATTCACTATCCAGAAGTGCCTCTGATGCTTCAATTTATTCACTATCACAAACAATTCTAGATTGCACATTGAGTACTTTTTGATTGCCCCATTCAAATTCTCACTGAAGTATGTTATCAACCTTCCCTCTTGACTCAACATTGCACCAATAACAATGGTGCTAGCATCACAATCCACCTAAAACACCTTTTTGAAATCTAATATATATTGGATGCTTACAATAATTTCATGACGACACTATCCAAATGTTTATTATATATTGCGTACATGTTTCATTAAAATATTTTACTGTTAAAGAGCTCAAAGAAACCATTGAAGAAGACTGTGAAACTTTAATTTTTTATATAGGTTATTTTTGTCAAAATGAAATGTTTAACTTCTTCATATTAATTTCTAGATAAAGTTATAATATATAGAGAAAGGATTTCATATTCTTTTTGATAACACCAAATGATAATATCAAATTTATTAATGTATTATTGTCTCCCATCATTAACTTGAATAAATTAGATACATTTAGTTTTTTTTGACTGGTGAAATTAATAACTAGTTGGGCATGTACTCTTGTCTCTGTATTGTTAATTGTTTTTATAGAATAAGTCTTAAAGCCATAATAAATTTACAGTTTGTGCCTTCACTCTACTCAAAGTCAATGCCTAACTCTCTAGACTATTAACTCTAAGGATGATTCTTTCTAACTTGTCTGAAATGAAAGCTATTCTATTTAGTATTTTGCTCGTTGATTGTCCTTTTTGCTTAATTTGTCATATATTTTCAAGGAATTTTCAACTTCTATCTAACTCTTTAATTCCCTTTAGAACTCTTCATATTCATTCATGTCACTTTAGCTTCCACAATAATTTTTCATATTCCTTTGGTATGATTCCTATACCAATCACACTCCTTGTGTTAATGATGCACATTGATACCATGTATGCTTCTCTTCACATGCACCTAAACCATAATTAATCCATAATTAATGCACCTAATTTCAGTGACATGATGTCATGTGATTCCACTCCTGCACACTTACTTTACACTCTTCTTGTCACGTTCTTCCTATTGTCTTAATCCTCTTTTATGCCAAGAACATCAACATCCCACATGCTCCTCTCCTTTCATTATCCTATGCTTTCTTTATCTACACTCAATTCTTGTCACCTTCTTCCTATTGTCTTAATCCTCTTTTATGCCAAGAACATCAACATCCCACATGCTCCTCTCCTTTCATTATCCTATTCTTTCTTTATCTACACTCAATTGCATTGTACTCTTTTATCTTGTTATGCCCACAATACAATTGTCATTATATTAGCATCAATCACACTCACTTGTGCTTATATTGGATTCAAATGATGTACTTGTCAATTTAGTTGTCATAAAAAGATTCTCTTGTATCAATTTTGTTTGAGTTAATTAATTTTACTTGTACTTAGGAAATTTTAAATATCCATACATATCTTAAAGTGTAGAAACTCCGGCGAAGCTTAATAATTCTTAAAATAAAAACTATAAAATATTTAATAATATGTTTGTAAAAATATTCAAAATTTTAAGAATTTTATATGGTTTTTAGAAAATTTTGACAAATTTTAGAGTAAAATAATTTTATCATACAGAATTTGGGAAAATCATTTTAGGAAAAATATAAATGAGTGAATTGTTTTTGGAAAAAAACATGAAAAATTAGTCAAGGGAAAAATTTAACCACTAAAATTTTCCTTGGCCATTGACAATGTGAACTTTGTTTATACTAACTCAACATTGTATTTCCATAATTGGAACTTCCCTCTTATTTCAATGAAACACATAGTATCATGGAGGTGGTTTATGTTGTTAAGTCATATCGATTAAAACTAACATAATAATGTTTAGGCATTGTCTAAACATTCGACTTTTTGAAAATTTTCACCGGAATCCGACGAAACGGATCTTGGTGAAATCTCCATTTTTTGTTGTTTAAATTGCATTTTTGAATGCATAAATGGATTCAACACCCTGAAAAACCCCCGGGGTGATGAAATTATATAGACTCAATCACTTAAATCCGGTGTTCCAACATTGTTTTGCTGGATTTAAGTAAAAATTGATCGGAAAATATGCCCATAAAAACTCCAAAAAGTCGAACATTTAGACTACGCGTAATGTTTGTATATGTGCATGCCTATGGTGAGAGACATAGATACAAATCGGTCAATGCACATTAAATATATAAAATGACAAATATATGTTGCCACGTGGCTAAACCATGAACCATAGTTCGATTAGAACTAAAAGACTCTTTACATGTTGAGTTGCACAATTGGATTCTTCCTCCACCTTAGATGGTTTTAGTCAATTATAATGACCTGTCATAAATGACTAAATCCATATGCTACTTCCAAAGAAGTACTTGTTAAGTAAGTAGGTTGGAACATGATTACAATTAATTCACACTTTCCAAACTTCTCTTTTACCTATCTCATTTAATTTCAACTAAATTTGAAGTCAAGTTTCATTCAAAATTTGAAGTCAAGTAACGCCGATGAAAGGAGAGAATTTTGGAAAATGATTCTTTAAAATTTTGTTTCTATGGTTTAAGAAATCGTGACCTAGGGGCATATGGTCTAAGAAAATACGACCCAGGGGCATCTAAGCTCTCAAAATAATCCGAGGATAAGTTTTTAACCTTAACCACCTTACAAAATTAAACCTTCAGAATCCAATCATATTAACATGATTTAATCATAATTATTTTATATATTTATATATAACAATTAAAAAAAATTAATGAAGAGAAAATCACTATTCTACTAACCACCACTAAAGCTTATTGTAACTAACAAACAAAGAATGCACCACTTTAATATCCCAAAAAGCTTATTAGTCCTTGCCGTAGGCAAAGAGGGACTATAACGATCGATAAATTGTTGACCCAGTATTAAATTGTGCATTGACCATAAATATTTGCATATTATCTATTGTTGGAACAAGGGAAGTGAAAACATCGATTTTTATATAATAGAAAGTACCATGTTTGTCAAGATCCGATTAGACAACAGATTGGAGGTCTTATTGCCGGCTTCGCTATTCCCAATGTTATATTTGTTGGCATATCCAAGGTATTTGAGTCGTATAAGGTATTTTCGAATCATATATTTTCTTATGCATTGGTCGAAGCTGGATTAATGCTAGCATTAGTTCAAATGTTTCCTTAACCATTTCCTGCTGGCTTGAATACATTGTCTACGATATTACTATGTCTGATTTTTGCTTTATTGTTGCGTGCTTCGAGAGAGGAGGCTTGCGACGCTGCATTTTTTCTTAAATGTTTGAACAGGGCTAGGCCCTTGGATGGTCCTGAAAATCTTAAGTGTTTACCTAACAACTCTGACAGTCTTAAATGTTTATTGTACAAGTGCGTTGGAATACAATTTCGTTCCATTTTTTTGATGGTAGTCGGACATCTTCCGTCGATTTTTATATAATAAAAAGTACCATCTTTGTAAAGATGTGATTGGACAACGGATTGGAGGTCTTTTTCATGGCTTTGCTATTCCCAATGTTATATATGTTGGCATATCCAAAGTATTTCATCGTATATGGTCTTTTAGAATCATATATTTTGTTATGCAATGGTTGAAGGTGGATTAATGCTAGCATTAGTTCGAATGTTTCCTTTACCAATTCCTGCTAGCTAAAATACATTGTCTACCATATTAGTATGTCTGTTTTTTGTTTTATTGTTGCGGGTTTCGAGAGAACATATTTGCCACACTGCATTTTTTCTTGAGGGCTAGGCCCTTGGGTGGTCCTGGTAGTCTTAAGTGTTTACCTACCAGTTTGAATGTTTATTGTGAAAATGCCCTGGGATATAGTTTTGTTCTATTTTTTTTTTATGGTTGACATCACTACTCCAGTGGTCGATGCTTCTTCGCCGCTTCATTCCAGGATTGTTGTTCTTGTTTGATTCAACTTTTCAAAGTTGAGGTCCTGCAGCTGTAGTTGGACATCTTCATTGTTGTTCACTAGTTTGTTGTTCTTCAACTTTCCAAGCTGTTTGACCTGTTATTACAGTTTCTAATTTTTGGGGCTGGCCTCTTGTCATCCCTCATTGATGGGTAAGTTTCCTTGTTGCTGTTTTTCAATGGTGGGGGTCCTTGGCTCCAAATTCTGTTGCAGATCATCTTTGTCTGTGCTCTTAATTTCTGTTCATGGAAACCATGCGTCTTCATATGCCAACAACGACGTTCATAGCTGTTTCGAAAATTGCAATGCGAAGGGGTTCTCAAAAATAGTTGTAGATGCAGGGAAAATTTTTATTCCGTGGGTCGAAAAATTGTGCCCACCTGTTGTGTTTCTGCCCAGTAAATTTATGGTGTTATTTATTTGCATTCTTTCTTCTGTTTTGTGCCTAGTTTTGGGCTTGTGGTTTTCCTATTTTGCTTTCCTTTTTTTTGGGAGGGTGCTATTATTTTTTTTCACCCTCTTCTCTGTTTTTAGAAAAACTGAAAGTATTTAACAAACACCTTCAAAATCAGAGTTGAGGGGATGGAAGAAGTAATATATGTTGAGTTGTATGAAATAGATAAACAATCCATTATACATGGCAGGATTGACATGGATTTGCATAGCAATGGCCTCTTTAGATTCGATGCATTCTCGTATACTACATGGGATTGCCTTTTCGATACATTCCAGGTTCTGCTACATTTCTGGTATTCGTCGACCGAGCTGCGCAATGGATTGATAGATTATTTCTTGGCCTGTTTAAAAAATGGTAACGCGGAAGCATTGAACTCCTATGAATACGAACTGGAATCTGATTTTCTTCAGCAGTTGCACATAATACATGATGTCGCTATGTATTTTTCAAATATGCGGTTGTCTGCATCTGCAGCTCTGCCTACACATGAAAGGGGACTCTGGGGAGACACATTTTGTATATGGTGGCTGTCTAACTGGCTCAATATATCAATTGAAATATGGTCATTGACAAGAAAAAGAAGATATCTACTATTCAACAAAGGTGCCTCTGGCAATCCATATTGCATCTTGTTCCATGATGCCAATGGTCTCAGTGGTCATTATGAACCACTCCTGTACAAAAAAATGTCCATGTGCAATGTTGAAGTAGCTCATATTTAGTTGTCCTTCTTTTGCAAAGATCTTAAATTGTAATGGGAATGGATTATGCATCGCAAAGATAGCCATGGTTTACAGGTGGCAACAAATGTTGTGTCTAATAGTGGAGATAGTCTTGTTATCCCCGATATCTAGGGATAACTAGGAGATCATGTCTCGAGGCCCGCAGGTCCTAGACATGAAGTACCGAGAGCA
>ML797290.1:262049-277115 GCA_009831015.1 Picea engelmannii | reverse complement strand
ATGCTGCCAATGGAATTTTACACTCCCTAACTCAAGATGCTATTGTTTGTTTTTGAGCTTTTGGAGAGTGTGTCTCTCTTCCTACTCCAAAGCACTATCCTAGCTAAATGTTGGTGTAAAAGAGCCCTAGAAAAGAGTTACTAGATCAATTTTAATATTACGTAATGTTTTTACAGGCTATTGTTTACTCAAAGGTAACAGAAATGAAACTCATGATGTGTGACTCTGACCCAAATAATGCAAGGATATGATGAAACATAATTCTTTTCATTCAATGAATCCTAGTTATGGGAGAGAGAGAACAATTTTCGAATCAATCTCAAGACTACAATGCAAATGCAATATTCAGTTTCCTTTCAGATGCCAATGCAAACAATCATGTATCAATGAGCAATGTCTAGATGTCGTTTTCAAAACTTCAATACTCTAAAATTTGATTTTCAATGTTTTTTTAAAAAGCAAAAACAAAATCTTGAAAGAAAACATGCAGTTCACTTTCCAAGAAGAACTCTAATTAATGAGAAAAGAAAATCAAACCCTCAATAATCAAACTATGACAACCCAACCAAAACTTTCAACAAAAGTAAAGACAAAAGCAAACCAAGGAGTTCCTCAATGCAAATGAAAAAATGTCCTTTCGAACCCACAAGCAAACGAGAAACACCAAACTCTCAACTCTCAACCAATCACTGGTTCTTAGCCAACTCAACACACTCAACTCCAGAAATTAGAGAGAATGAAAATGCCAAAAAGAGCTAAGAAATGAAAGTCAAGCTGTAAAGGCAAGAAAAAACCTAGAAACCCTAGATCGGTTCTAGCAAGGCAACTAAAGCAAAAGATATGTAAGTCAATGATCTAGTAAGCCAAAAAGGTGTAAATCAACAGATATGAGCAGTTGACAAAGTCAAAACTTGAATTCAAAAATTTCAAAAAATCTGTTCGTAGGCCAGTGTGGAACACAGTGCGAGAAGATAGTGTTCTTGCAGGTCACTTTGATGCAAAGTGCGAACTGTTCGCACTGGAATATATATGCAGAGTGTGAACTTTCCTGGTTCTCGTAGGCTGTCAATGGATATAGTGTGAGAATCCCTGAAACTAATGAAAATTTTGAAAGAGAAAGAAAAATTCAAACTGGCTTATAGACCCAGAAGGTCTCTCAAGATATCCTGAGGACTCAGACACTGACAAAACAGGAGAAAAATGCAAATAGAGAAAATGGCCACAGAAAGTTCAAAAACCATAAATAAAAAATGGATAGATCCCCAGTGGAGTCGCCAATTTTGTTATAGGATAAATCCGTGAGTGCGGACACAAACCGATCTCCCTAGATCCACCTGGATCTAGAACAAAACAGGACAGAATAATACACTTTCCCTAGATCTAGACTATTGAATGATCTGAGAGATGAGGATCATGGACATACCTTATGAACGCTTTCCTTAGATCTTTATTGTTCCAAGATTTGCTCCAATGCTCTCGTCCCGTTCAGTTCACAACAGAATGAACCAATCGAAGTAAAGGAAGATTAATATATTCAATAACTAGTCTATACATATGATCAAGGAGTTATGTAATAAAGTGACATCATCTTTATGGGAAAGGGACATATTGCTGTATTGAATTAATTGAAAGTGAAACTTACAACCTGAGACTTGATGTCATAGGTCTCCTTTCGATGGCTCCTAGCTCTGACACACACACTTGCTCATGCATGAAGAAAATCAACCACTTGTGATGACCTTGCTGTTGTCTCTAGCTGCTGTAGTATCGGTCCTCCATACAGTCTTGCACTAATTCTCTAATCAATCTCTTGCTATCTTGCTGCTTTCTTAACTTAACCCTTTCCATGAGCAATCTCCTCAATATATAGGAGAATATAGATTAGTTACTTGGATAGGGAATGATCCCAAGATATCTGGAATGCTAGTACCTTAATAACCATTCGAAAGCCAACTCACCCTTCTAGAAGATTCCCTTCTAGAAGGTTCGATATTTTTATCTTTTTCCCCTTTAAGAACATGTTCGCACCCTAACAATGAGTACAGTGCGAGAAGTTCGCACCCTAGATTAATGTAGCTTGCGAGAATCAGGCATTCTCGTAGGTGAATATATAAGTAGCCTGCGAACATTCTTCAAAAGTGTGAGTTATGGAAGAAGACAACTGTAACTTTTCTCAAGAAAGTGTTCTTGGTAAAGAGCTTGATTTTCCATCATAATAACATCATCATGACATCATCACAATGACCAAATTTGTGGATAATAGGGGGCGCTTCCCCTGAACCCCCACGCGGGGTGCTCCGCCCCCCTGCACCCCCCGAGGGGGGGCCTAGAGCCCCCCCCTCTAACCCCCCTGCGTGCCCAGCGCAAGCTCTCAGACACTACTACTCATGCAAAGAATATAACACATACCCAACACTCTCCACTCCACTTACGTGAGCCAGTTACTTGTTGACTACATGGTGAGTTTACTAGGACTAGGTGGCAGTTCACTCCATTTTTAATCAGTTTATGTCCACATATCTCTAGATCATTACTATGTCGCATTATTTCAACCATGTAGAGTATATCACATGTATTTTTTTCCATTCTCTCTTTTTCTTAATATAATACTTTTCATTCTTTCTCTAATTCTTCTCTCAAATTTGCAAGTTTCTTATGCATTGTTTCTAGCTATATTCTTTATGCAAGTTTCAACCCAAATTTAGATAGTATTAGAGCCCAGAGGTGCTAGGAAGAAGGAATACAAACTATATATTGTAGGTTCATAACATTGAAGCAACCAAAAACAATGGATATTATGTCATCAACAATTATTATGCCATACAACTACTTGGATTAGAAGCTAAAGATTCTACTTCAACTCATAAGCAAAGGATTATATTGAACAAATATAGAAATAGTAACAAAAAGCGACATATTCCATTGAGAAAACTGAATAATTCAAGTGCATGGATGAATACCTTGATTTCCTTTCCTTATCTATATCTCCCTAATTGTTATTTCACGTTGAATCATCCACAACTCCAAATGATGTTTGGACAACGTTGGAGGCACTCTTCAGAAAATAGGATGAGGTGCATGGCCATATTCTTGAGAATGAGTTAAACTCATTAGATCTAAGAAATTATGAGAATATCCAAGACTTATTCATGAGGTTCAAAGCATTGCTGATTCAACTCAAAGGATGAAATATTAATAAATCAAAGCAAGAAAATAGTTGTTTCTTGCTATTCTATCAAAGTTTGGTTCAGAGTATGTCATCTTTGTCTCCATATTTCATACATCAAGGATTGCATTGGGTGCAACTTGGAAAATTCCCACATTGGACACATTCATTGAGTCCTTGATACATGAGCAAGACAATATCTTCAATATGGGAACACTCAAAAACTCCAAATCCCGAGCACTTATTATGCATGAAAGAAACAATTCAAACTCCAAATCCAATCATAAATCAAAGGGAAAGAAGTATCCCGATCCAAGAAAGGTAAGTAACTTCAAAACCTATGATTAATCTTCCATCTCAAAGGAAGGAAAGGTGAAAAAAGGGAAACCAAAGTGCATTTATTGCAATTGTGGCTATTGTTGGTTCGTTGATTTGACACCTTTTTCACCATTAGAATTACTTCTTTTTTGATCATTTCTCCCTTTCCTTCCATCCATCCATTGTCATTTCTATCTTATTTCGTAATGAATGTACCAATACAAAATTCCAAGCATTAAGTGGTTAATTTTAATTAATTTCCTTGTTTTTAATGAATTAATTATAATTATACTTTGGTTTTACTAATGATGGGTTCTCAAGAGATTCTGGCAATCAAGCACACAATTTTCGTAGCAACTTCCATGATTGATATATTCACCTAGCACTAGCAAATATTCCACAATATGGGTTTTGTTGAAAAATGCATCAATATGGTTTCATGTTGCTTGGATCACACCCAAGTTGAAGGTAGTCATCTCCAGCTCATGGTTAAATATCTAGTCGAATTTAGCAGCACTTTTTAGGAAATGATCTTCAGATGTGATTTATGGAATGATAAAGGTGAATCTCGAAAATCAAGGACATGGATTTTGTGTAGAACGATCCCATTTAGGTGTGTGTAAGTGGATTTCTCAAAAATTGAAATATATGGGAGATATGGGTGATTTTCTAAAACATATTTTCCTAGATCTATTGTTGCGTCCAGTTTGAGTATCCATAGGTTTTGGATCTCCAAGATCCCATTTGTAATATATAAATATCAGTCCCGAGAACCTTCATAACAACAATGGATATGATATCAAAATTCTGTAATTTTGTATTTTTCCATATGAGGTTAATATAAGAGCTTTGGTTACTATCAATTACATGTGTTGTGTGTTTTAGTTTCATAATTTCAGCTCTATAGTTTTTCTCCAACAACGTTCACCAAGCCAGGAGGGACCCTTGAGTGAGGACTAAGTTGCTTCTATTTCTATTGGTTTTCTTTCAATTTCTCTGTTGTGTGGATTTGATTTAAATGTTCTTTCATTTATTACAATTCATTTATGATTTCCATTTGTAGCACATATGAAGACTAATGCACATAAATTATTAATTGAATAAAGATTGTTTTACTTTAGTTACAAAAAAATTCATTAAATCATATGATTGAAATCGTGTAATTTTATTGCAGCTAAAAATCAAGTAGGTTAATGATTTCGATTGTCTATAATAATTCCTATGATTTTTCATTAAATTTGTTTATTTAAATTTACATATTCTTTGTTTTCTATAACTAAGCAGAAACTCTATTTTTATAGCTAAACAATGAATAATTTGGTTTTATTCTTAGACCACTATAGGACTAAAACTGTTGAAGACCCAAGTTATAATAAGCTACACACGAGAAATCACATGAACATTGTTGGTAATGAAATATTATTGTTCATAGACATATAGCATTAGGGTCCCATAGTCTAGCGACAAGTTGTAGTCCTTAGTGTTATTTCATACAATCATTTGATTTCATTCCAACATTTCTTAGGTAGGATAGGATAGGCTATGATCCTTCATTTCCTATGCTTGCATCTCATAAGTCTACGGACACCATATTGATGAATTTAATGTAATAGAGTTCGATCAATTGAGTTGACTGACATTTTTGGCATCATTGTCGGGGAGATGGTAAAGGGATTAGAGAATTGATAGTTTTGTTCTTTATTTTTTATTTTTATATTATTATTCCATTCCTTGATTAACCTTGTGTGAATGATAACCTAGTGATAATAGGTCTTAGTAGCATGAGATATTCAATATGCGGTGTGTTTCATTTTTTTAGATTTCATTCAAAAAGTATAAAAGTTTCAATTATCTTTGGGTGTTGTAATAAACCCCATAAATTAATCCATTTGTGAGCAGGAGCTCTAGACCAACAAGAAGAACTTAAATATGCTCAATAATTTGTTGAGTAAAGAAGAAACTGCTACTCCAAGGAATATCTCAAATCCTAGCAACAATTCAGAACATATTTACATCTCAGGAGGAACAAATGTTGATAGAAATAAGAAATATATTTGTATCTCAAGAAGTAATAGAAGAGAAAAGGATCCATGAACAACTTCCACAAGAGGAAAATCTAGAATTTTCTTATAGTAATCCTTGTAAACACCAGAAAGAGAAAAAAGAGCCATGTGAAACATTTAATGAAGAGAAGACACTAGAACTAGAGATTGAAGAATTTCTTCCATGATTATCATCAAATCCCTTGTGCATTTAGGAGTGCAATGGGAAGATTTGAGAAGAACTTTGTTGTATGAAAAAGGGAGTCATGCAACTCATTTCCAATAAACAAGAAAGACAAAGGAACAATGACTACATTGAAACCTGGTTCTAGAAAATCAACAAAAAACATATGCCTCCATTATTCAACATTTCTTGGAACTATATAAATCAAAGTAGTTGGTTTATGATATTGTAGCATCTATAAAGATACATTTTTCGAATTTGGGTATGAGTCTACTTGAGATCCTATTATGCAAATGGATCCATTGGAAGTATTCATGTACTTGAAATATATTTTCTTTTTCAAGCAAAGTAGGATAGAGTAAAAGAGTAAATAAATAAACAAAATAGTAAAGATAAAAATAACTCCAGTTTTAAAAACCAATTTACTGGCACAACTAAGAAAACGTTTTTCTTGAAAACCAGGTTACTATCGAACAAAAATCACAATAAAGTTTTTCATTTTGGTTCAATATTTTATCATGGTTCTTAAAATCATTTTTTTTCTATGCTCATGCTAGATGACGTGTGATTCCTTGAGGCCTTCCTTCTAAGGTCTTGTCCCATCAAATTCAACACTCTATTTGGGATCAATATTAAGATATATTTATAATGCCTTGGATTTTGTATGCCTCAATGACAAATTTCCTTGCTGATAGAAGTGGGGATGCATTAATGCCTCCTAACTATCACATCTTGTAGGTTATTCAACTCCAACACATTCATTTGTTCCTAACAATATGCCATTGGGGGAATTTCGAGGTAAAAAAGGGCCTCAAAACAAAAAATGTACCACCAAAATCCACTTTATAAGAGCCAATCACAATTCAGAAGATGACATCATCCCTTGGGGATGACTTGGCATTGTTTGAGTTAAAGGTAGTGAGTTGTCACATTCTGAATGGTGGATGGAAACCATAGTTAACTATGGCAGTGCTTTAAGAAAAGTACTTAAGTACTCTTAACATACTTTATTTTTGAATAAAGTAAGTATGTCTATTCATACATTAAACATTTTTGATTTGAAATTTAAAAAAAAATATATAAAATTATGTTTACTTAAAATATGTGTGTTGGGTTGAGGAGTGCATTACTTAACATTGGTTGGGATTACATGATATAATATGATATATTATATCATAGAATATATCATATATTCTATGATATATTATATCATAGAATATATGATATACTATCTCATACGTTATATCATATATTATATATGATATATTATAGAATATATGATATACGATATCATACGTTCGAATGTATGCTATAATATATCATAGAATATATGATATACTATATGATAGGTTCCAACGTATGATATATTATATCATATATATGTTTTTTATTATATATTTTAAAAACATTTTTTATTATATATTTTTAAAAAAATTATTACATATTTTTTGAATTTTTTAAAAATATATTATGCATTTATTTTTTTATATAATATATTTATTATATATTACCATATGAGTTTATATTTTAAACAATAATATATTATATAATTAATAATTTATATTTATATTTTATTTCAAGTTATTCAAGGACAAAGGACACATTCATTAGTTGTTTAAGGACAATGATTTTTTTTGAAAATCTCACTTATATTTATAGTCACATCCTTTCCTTTAAGTCACATGAATAGAAGTTTTTTTATTAATTTCATTTCTAGTCAACTTTTCAATATAACTTAACTATGGTTACATGGATTATAGTGTAAAATGTGAGTTGTAAATATACCTCCCCCACAAAACGACAAACTCATAATATTTTATTATATCTCTTAGGAAGCCATTTTTAGACCTCAAAATTCCCCTAAAGATTAAGGTAACTTGATGCTAATTGACATCACTGGTGAGTAGTCTCATGTTGTTTAACGACATTCATTAATGACTAGTAATCCTATGATTTCTTCCCATGCTTGACTTCAACATGTTCATTCGCATGGAAATAATTGTACCATGGATTTAGGTTTTGATGAAGACCATATGGTTTAATGGTATCAATAGTTGCATCCTTTTCCACTTCTTGCAAATAAAAAGCGGTTGTCATTCTTGTTGCAGTATCTTTCCCTGTAACAAAGTTTTTGGTTCACTATAGTAGTATTCATGGTTGTGATTTGGAATTGATTCCAACAATATTTTTTATTTGATACATCTGATAAATGTGATCAACAAACCAAAGTTTCAGATTCAAAATAAACTCTAGACCTTTATTTTCAGCAACACAACTAGATTATGTACCGACTTAGCAACCTCTTCATTCTTCCAACAATATATACTCAAATATTGGATCTTAGAAGGATCCATGAGGGCATGCATCAATTTCAATGTGGGAAGAACGAGAAGTTTTGAGTTCCAAATTTCAATCCAGACTCATTATTCAAATTATGCCACAAGGGGATCTTCAAAAGCAAGTTAATTTTTGTAGTTTTCATCTTTTGTATAGCTACAATGACTTTCAGTATCTACCATAAGTCTCCTGTACATGATTTTTAAGAAACTGTTGGAAATTAATTTGATGTTCAAACTAACATGGGACACATTTTCTTGGCACGATTATGAATTTCATGCATTCTGTCATGAAATTTTTTATTCACAATTCTAAAATCTTCATCAACAATATTTAGATTTTCATTAGCCATCTTCATATTTTCATCATCCATCTTCAAATATTCATAAAAAATCTTCATATTTTCATCAACCATCTTCAGATCTCCTTCAAATAGTATTCAACATAATCTTTTTGGCCCAAGCATCCAAGCACCCAAGGACCATTGCATGCGATCAAAGCTTACTTGTCCATATGAAGATCTCCAAATCAAGATAGTACCTGCAGTTTTTAGATTTTCAATGATTACAGAGTTTTTTTGTAGCTACCAGAATTCCTTTGCAAAGTGTTGTAGCAACCTGATTTCCTATAGAAGACCATTTTCAAGGACAATATTTGCATGCCAATTTCAAGTAGATGCAGATGACTTAAGAAATTATGAGATATGGGTTCTTAGGAGAATATAACAAATTGAGTAACACGTGGGATTTTTTTTTCCAGAAAATGCACAACATGGGATGTACAAGATTGTTTTCAAAGAAGCATTTTATGTCATTTCCATATTTTCTATACATTTGTTTTCAAAATCATTCATTGATTCACATGGTTTCACCTAGTACAGACACAATCCAACATATGGGTTTTCGTTAGACTGGTGTTGTTATTCTTTTGTGTTGATCAAACTACCTCAACTTTCAACAACAAGGTCATGGCTCTCCTGTCAAAGTTTCTCTCAACGCTCCTTACACCTAGGTTCCAACACTTGATTCTTGTTCCATATTCCAAGAAACAATAGGTAAACTTGAGGTAAATTAGTAGAAAACCTTTTGATTTATTATAAATTTAGGAAATTTTAACAAGAGACCACCATAAGCTTAAAATTCCTATCATATATTATATTCCATCATTTCATTTTATCTCCACATTTTCCACTTTCCAAATTACCTTCTAGATATACTTCACCCTTCATATTCAAACCTATTATCACCATTTTAACACATCATCATAAGGAGCTGCATGATACAATTGTCGCTCTTATTTAAATAAATCATTGGCATGATCTAGTAGACATGATGGATTCAAGAACATGACATAACAATAATGAGTTACTTCATATATGCACACTTATACATTGCAAATAAAACATGGAATATAAATTCTAAGTAATTTCCCTTGCATGGAGTACTATTTATAGTATATCATTGAAAGTTCTAAAGTGTTCCAATAATGAAAAAACAACATTAAAAGGATCTTACTACAATTATGTCCCTTGATTTCTAGCCAATATTTTTGTGACAACATTAAGAAAAACTTATTTCTTCTGGTTGTTATTCACTGTCATCAAGTAAGGATTGAAGAAGGTCTTCTTCATCAGTTGAGACTAATTTCATCCCTTTAAATCATCCAATAATTAGGACATTGTTCCAACATGTTTTTAGTAGAAGGAATCCTCCAAATTTATCAGTAGACTAGGGTAATTTTTCTGATTATTGACTATTGATTTGAAATAGTATTCCAACAAATTTTACCCTTGATGTAGAATAGAGTATACAATATTCCACTCAACATATTATAGATATAAGTATGCAGATGCAAAGATACAAAATAAAGAGTTTGTAGGTGTTTCAAAGTAAGGCCAAAAAGGATGAGAACTCAATTTTCTAAACATATGTCTTTCCCACATGAGTCTATTCAACCTACTATGGTCATATTGTTTACTACCATACCCACTATACTCAACCTATTAAGTATTGTTGGAAATGAGGTAAAAACATGCCTTCCTATCTCAATCATAACTGAGTACATTTCAACAGTATAAGCCAATGATATGATGAGTAGATTTGAAGATCAGTTAGAAAGCATGATTTTATAATAATCTGACATTCATCCTTTTAATTTATTGTTGAGTTCTTGGAATTTGATTCATGGAGGAGGTTTCTTTCTTGGGGTATTCTAGCATTTGATGTAAAATCCCCATAATAAAATAAATCTTAGTCATTACAAATAAACACAATTGAGATTAGTTTTCTATCACCTACCTGGAGTTTGATTTTTGACAAGGAAATATATATAAATACAAAGATAATTTTTTTGGTAAAGTTAGAAGATTAAGAAGATTGTATATTTTCAAAGAGTTCACAAATTTAGTCAAGGGATGAAAAAAATTCACATTTTTAAGACAACAGAGGAAACAAAGATTAGAGATGCAAGATAATTTGAACCGGAATTCAAATCCTATATGTAGTATCATCTTATCTATGTAAAATTCATTGTCAGAAAGTCCTAGAACTATAACATGGTCACATCAACAACAAGAAAAATAAATTCAATCATACTATAGTTTGTCACAAAAACTGATAGACTAAATTCATTGCAGATGGCACTCCAGGAAAATATAGCTTAGTAAATTGATGCATGGAATACCAACAATATTGAAAAATCGTCTTCCACCCCTATCTCAACACATTACTCAAATTTATGATGAAATCCCGGTTCCTTGGTTAAAGGGACTCCAAGATCTGCCAATCAAGCATGTATTCTTGCATCACTTTCATGAAGATAAAAACATCAATCCAAGAAGTTTTATTGCATATTTTCTAGAGCCTTAGAAAGTGGATAGCTAATAGAAAATCCCCCACCTCCAAAATACATGCCATAAGAATGAAAAGAATTATTCTCAACACTCTTTGAATTGGTTCCAATATACTAGTTCTGACTATGGTCATACTTGTAAAACACTTGCAACGGTTTTTCTATGAATCATCCATGACACACCAATGGACATATGAGAGATTAAGCCTGAATGTCTCCAAAACAATCCTTGAAACCATAATTATTAAATATAATCCCTTCTTAAAAGTATAATACCTTCAATTCGAGTAGAGAATCCAACTAAGGTTTATCTCTTGGTCTAACCAGTCAAATCCCCTCATAACATCAAGTTTTCCAAGATAGATCAAACTATTACTTTTGTTGGTTTTAAAAAAAATTGATGTATAAATACACATGTTCATCCACACATGTATGAATTTTTATTATGATAATATGTTTATTTTGTTTGCAGGAAAATACACAAAAATCACTATATCACTCTGGTTTGAGTAGTTTTAGCGAGGATATGTATTGAGAAATCAGAAGATGCTAAGAAAAATGAAGAAAATGAAAGTGATATTTACATCAAACCAATCTATTATTTTGAATAGGAAATTAAGTATGAAATGGTATTTCTCTGTTTCATATTAGAGCTAGACCAGAATCACATAAGATCATAAAAATTAAAAGGAAATGAATGGATTACACACACACACACACACACACACATGAACCTAGGTTCAATATCAACATCATTAAGTAAAGGTTCAAATTCCAAGTTATTGAAAAATGTTGTATTTCAACAGTTAAAATATGCACTCTTGAGTTATGATTGCTTTGCATATTAAATTTGTATCCAGTAGAAAAATCTATAAACATATGCCCCTATAAAATTGCTTGAATTTATTTCTCATTGATTAGATAAATGTAATATGAAATCACATTATGTTTTAATAACTACCATTGTTCTTATCCAACAAGAACAATGTCACCATCAACTGATTTGTTAAGTATCTTAGGATGTAGTCTTGTCATCGGACCATCCAATTATATAAGTCTTCACTTAGCAATAAATTCCCAAAAATGCATCATCAAAGTTAATTACCAAATGTTTGTTGATTTCTTCGAAGGTCTCCTCTTCCCATTGGTAGAGGGGAAGTTTAAGATATCTCACCTATATAGGGTTTGAAGAAATATTCATTGAATCCCAATTGATTTTAGGGAACCATCATTCTACGAAGTGGTCGGCTCTACCCGAAAACCATAGTCTTCCTCCATGACTTTCTACGATCTTATGATTTATTGAAATAAACAATATAGAAACCTTTGCAATGGAAACTTACCGTGCAAGATGAATTCCAATTGGTATGAATCCAGTTTAAGAGATTTGTATATGTTGGAAATGACCCATTGAATATACATATCAAAGCATTTTTCCTGTAGCCATCGATATATGCATTAATATCCTTGGAAGGAATTCGAAGAGAATAGGTGCTATTGTATTTTTCGACAGTAATGTTGTTTGGTTATGATTCCTTCCTTTCCAAAGGGAGATCTATGGATTGTATAACCACATTATTAAGGAGTGCGAGTTCGAATGAGGAGTATATTTATCCATTGCTAGAATATCTTCCATGTTAGAGAAAGGAGATCTCAGTGGAAACAATGAGGCATCCTTCTAGAAGGAACCATCTCAAATGATATACAAAGAAGGAATACATAAAGTAGAGGACATGCTTGTTTTTCCATAACAAACAAAAAATAATATCATGTCAATATGTAGAAAATTTGTTGAGCTCTTATTCCTGCACATGTATCATTTTGTAATTCCACCAACCAAAATTGCCTAAAAAAGTAACCTACATGAATTATCTCACACCACTAAAATTTCCATGACCATAATATGTCACTTTTCCCACACTCTTTCAAGAATTTGATAACAAAGGAAGTTTTTTTTTTTTTCTGTATATGGTTTTTAATTAGATTGATATTTTACTACTCCATGGTAGTCATTTTAACTAGAAATAATCCAATCAACTATAAAACAATAACCTTCTTGGAAACCATAGAAAAAACTTCAAAAACAAAATCTATAACCAAAACATAGATTAAACTTATCTTTTTACGATTTCCAGACCAAAAACCACCTAAGTGAGTAATTTCCACCCAACCGTAGGAAAATCCACAACAGAAGCGACCACGTAGTTGGGCTATGATACCACCAGGGTGAAGCAAGGATAGTTAACTCTAAAATTTGGACTCTAACTAACATTTTATTGTGCATATTTATTGATGAAAGAACATCCCTATGGCACCCACATACCTTCCCCACACAACACAAATAAAATTTCCTTCTTTTTTTTTAAGTACTTCAGAAACTACTCATTCTCTTTCTATTTAGTGTGTGCATAGAAGGTCCATACTGTTGTCTCAAGTTTCAACAAAGTTTTCCATGTTTTCTTGGATTCTTCCCAAAGCTATTCTCTGCGAATTTTTCCAACATATCTACTCTCCCCATTCGAATTTACCTCATGCATCATGGGTAGGTAAATCAAACTCAACTTCTCTTCCTAGTTCCAAGAATGTAGGGGAGACAATTTTCTAAATTTTAGGATTTGTGGCTTAGATTGAGGAATTTGTTTCCTCCACTGTTCTTAACTCCTTTTTCCTTTGAAATCCAAATTTGAAATTTGATGAGGGTTCAAGGTAGCACAAGGTAGATGATTTAGGAATAAACCCCCATTAGATTCCCTCACCTTTCTTCTCTTGTAGTATAATATGTTAAGCCCTAATATTGGCTCATTACCCCTAATTGGGGCATATTAGATTAGTAATGTTATTTTATTTATGTTGACTTTATTCCATTAGTTGTAATTATACCTCCTAGTCTCCTATATATACCAAGGAGACATTTTCATTTTGAATCATCTTGTACTTTAACATTTATGTGGGGTAAAAGGAGGTTTCCCCCTCGAAGAGGCTTATTATCCGAAATTATCTCTTTTTCAAGGTGTTGAGTACTTATTCTGAGGTTTTTCTATGCTATATTGATATTTGGTTCTTAACATATGGTATTAGAGCTCAAGGTCTTAGGGTTTCACTACTACATCTGAGACACCCTGGAATTTTTGATATAACTCTTTTTCTACAATGATTTGGAAGGAATGACTTGGACAATATTTATTAGACAGATCAAGGTAAGTTGGGTTAAAATTTCATCTCCCGAGGCCTTATACTTTCGGAGATACAACCTTTGTAAGATAGGGTTCTGGAATCATCCTGAATTGAGTCATGACGGAGTTTTCACTATAAATTTTTTTATGTAACGTTTCAGACCCTAAACTCCAAAGGCTATTCACAAAAATTAGTAAGGTATATGTGGTAGAAATTTCAACTTCGTGGTCATCATAAATTTGTAGATACACCTCGTGGAAGATAGGGTATCTGACTAGTCCTATTGACTAGTATCAAGCAGGTGTTCTGGGTAAAAAAATCATAAATTTTTCCTAGAGTATCCAAATTGAGTAAGACTAGTTTCATTAGATAGTGGACAACATGTACTAGTTCTTTTACAAGTTTCATAATTTAATATCAATTATTTTGTGCGGGGCACACTATACAAGTGAGATCTCATGGAAAGGCCAAAAATCAACAAGTTGTGGGAAGTTACCATAAATTCCACTTGGCACATCCAATTTTTATCAGACCTGTGGAAATGAAGAGAAGAAATATCAGAGGCCTATAAAAAATAAAATTTCATACTCAGAAGGGCCAAAATTTTGGAGATACAATAAAAGGAAGATTGTCTAGCAGAACCACCTCAAAATCAAGGTTTAAAGTGATACTTGGCCAACATGCCACCAAAAAAGGGAACTTCTACACTAAATAAGTCTCCAGAAAATCCTACCCGGACTCTTGATGAAGGTGAAGAAATGCGTAGGGACATAAATGATTTACAAAAGAAGACAGTAACAAAAGATGAACTATAAGAGATGATGGATTCAACAGAAGCTAAGTTTGAGGCAGTAAATACTAAGATGGACACTTTAAAAGGGGAGATCATGGAAGGATTGAAAAATTTCCTAATAGAGAGGACACCTGAAAGAGAAAATGTATCCCATGAAATTCATGATGAGGACACAAGGAAGGTGAATCAAGAATGGAGAAAC
>ML797290.1:202112-218199 GCA_009831015.1 Picea engelmannii | reverse complement strand
TGTGGCCCCTTTACTCCATATGTGAGTCAAGTCGACAAGCTATCGTCAGCCTGCATCACCAATAATCATGTCAGAAATGTCGACATCAAATCATCAAATCAAATGAAACATCATAATAAACATATCAACCCAAAAGCACACTCTCTGACTCAGTCCGGAGACCAAGGGGGTTCTACCGATGCCTCTGCATCCTCAAGGTCAAAAACCCTGCACACTCAATAAAACTGAGTCAATAGCACCCGTCTACATCAAATAGTAACACATCATGTCATCTGTCAATCACATCATAATCAAATATAAAAGGTCTAACATAAAAAGGGTCCAGATCACTTGCGAGCAAGTGTCCTCAAATAATAAGTGTTCTCAGTGCGCCAGAGCGGGATGTTACAATTTTTACTATATAGTATAAAACCACATTCAAACCAAGAAGAGATGCAACACATGCTTTGAACATATGATAGCTTTCTACAACAGAAGAACACTCCTGAATATTGTAATTAATATTCACATTAAAGATTGTTTCATGAGGCTCCTTCAACTTCTGTTGATCATCTAGTTAAACTAGATGGCTAACTTTTGTTGCTATGTTAGTCAAATAGAAAAGTTGGTTCCACCTTTATTGCATGTTAGGAAAAACTCTAATTTTCCTAAGTTTTCACAACTTGTTCTTTTGCTAAATTTGTAAATAAAAACTAGGTCAAATTGTCCATGTTATTTCCACTAAGCCAAAAAGCCTTCAAAATAGTTTTTGCTGACAACTTTGTCAAAAGAAAAGCAAGTTCAATTTGCCTTGTTTAATAATTTTGTTAATATTTCTAAGTCTAAAGGTTAATGATATATCATTTACATGGTTGGGTAAACCCATGAATTGCATTGGCTTCCATAATTAGTGTTTGTGGGGTAAAATCATGAAGATGGGTAACACTTTTGCTTGTTTTATGAGAAAAAAAATTGTATTTTCACAAGTTCTTCAACTTCCAGCATACAAAAGTATTTATTTTATTTAGAATTTCACTTTACAGTAAAAACAAAACTTGTGAATAATTTTGTTAGCTTTCCAATGACTATTTTTCAATTTTTTTTTATTAAGACTTGATAGGTCAATTTGACAATTATTTAACAATATGTTCCTTAAACATGAAATGAATGATAATGCGTTATTTTTTCCCACAACAATGTATCTATTAGAAAACTTATGTTTTTTAGAAACAAAATATACTGCAACAATCTACAGAGACTCTATTTTATTATGACTATAATTTTGAATCTAACGGATGAATATTATAATTTCTAGAATTTTTTGAAGTTGACCAAGTAGAAAACGTTGCAGATTTTAAACACATGTTTTCCCACACCTTGTATCTATCTTAAGTTTTACTTAAAAGTAAAATCTAAATATACCCTTTTGAAAAGAACAGTTTAAAGATTATGAATATAATTTTTTTTAAATTTTTCACTGTGTATTTTTAGAGATACAAATATTTCATTTCACCGAAACATAATGTCTGCTGAAAATATTATGCAGTGATTTTAAAAACAAATTAAATAAAATTAGATAAAAATAATGAAAATGAAAAAAAATTATAGGAATTGAAAGTAGATTCAATTTTGCAAATGCTGGTGTCATTTTCAAAACTAAATTCTGAGTATTTGCAGGAGTCCGCAACCTTCAAAGTTCAAGTAAGCTTGGGGAAATTCTCTCGTTTCTGTTTTTAGTCCCAATTTCTTGTTTTCATTCGAAAGACTAAATTATAATGGGAACTGTCAAAACTAAACAATTTCCAAGGTTTTCAGCCGAAAAAAACTTGTTTCAGCCGAAATATGGTTAAGAGAATTCCGTCAGTTGGAAAAAATGAAAAGACACATCGTATCATTTCATTTCGCGCCAAATCATATAAATACGCATTTGGTCGAACACTTTTAACACAATTCATTGCTTGTTTGATGGTTTTCTAGAAAACCTAACCAAAGTTTCGAATCATCTTTTTGGTTTTTGTTGAATAAGGTAATTGATGTTTGTTCAAGTTTTTATTGGACTAACAATTTATATTGTTGAAAGGTAAATGTTGAACATTGTTTCAAGGTAAAGTCTTTGTTGAACATATCTTTTATAGAGAACTACAAAAGTTTGCGCAAGAGAAAATTTGATCGCACTCGAGATGATATTCACCAAAATGAATAAAGGAAAGAGCAATATTGGAGAAAGAAACGAGAATGTGCAAATATTGAAGAAAGAAACGATGATAATGTAAATAGAGATTTCCAACAAGAAGAATTCCAACCATGTATGCATGAACATATTGTCTATATTAAAAGTGTAGAATTCAAATTTAAAATATTGTTTGATATAATTGATTGTAATTACAATTTGATGTTTTTCAAAAAACATAAATAGATTTGTCTCATAATGTCGAAGAAGATGTTGAAACCGAAATTGAAGCAGAAGACATTGAAACCGAAACTGAAGCGGAAGACAAATCACCTATAGGTATGTACATAAATTTAGATAATACAAGATGAACACTTGTATATATAGTTTAGTGAATTTATGTTCGATTTTTTTTTTTAATATAAACTTTAAATTGAAATATGTAGGAGAATCTTCTTGGAAAATGTTTAATAGGTAGCGTATGCTTGTCATTGATGGAAATATCAGTGTATGTAGCGAAGGAAAAACAAGGACAAAGTATGCTCCAGAGGAGAAGCGCCAGTGATCGCTGGATCCCATCCAAAATTCCCGACAACATGAGGGCCGTCAGATCTGAATAAAAACAAGAAGAGGGCGCTGAAGAGGAGAATAGATCTTAGGCATCAGATCTGAGCGCAGGGTCTGACCACCGTTGGATCGAGGAAAACCTGCACGATCTTTAAAAATGTGAGGACTAGAGGGCTCACAAATCTCGGAAGCAGGAGGACCGTCCATCTCAGGGGGTTATGTGGACCGTTGATCCGACTCCCTATCGGAGTTTCGAGGATCGCTTGTTGGAAATATCAAAGAAACAATGGAATAGGAATCCTGATTTCTCGATATGAAAAAGCTCAGCGTAATCTGAGACATCAAATCAATATCACATCTGGACCATTGATCGGAGTTTCAAGGATCGCGTGTTGGAAATGTTAAAGAAACAATGCAACAAAAATCCCGATTTCTCGATATGAAAAATCCCAATGTAATCTGAGCCATCAAATCAAGATCACATCTGAACCGTCGACCCGACTCACATCAACAGACCACGTCATCTAGGAACACGTGTCACAACCAGGTAATGACAAGTGTCAAACTGATTCAACATTTCAGGCACATGTAAGTCACGAATCAGAGTGACACATGGCAGTATTCAACACGTGTCAATCCACGTGTGACGTTAATAGATGGACACCTTGTTGGAGTTTCGAGGATCGAGTGTTGAAGTTGTCAAAGAACATTGACATCAGGAATCTCGATATCGCGATATGCGAAATCATGATGTAATCTGAGTCGTTAGATCAAGATTTGATCTGGACCATTGATTCCAGTCAATGGAGAGGCATCGAGGATTGAGAGTTGGACATGACAAAGATTATTGACATCAAGAACCCCGATTTTGCGATATGAAAATTCACGATTTAATCACAGTCGTTAAGTTAAGAAGTGACCTAGACCGTTGATCTGATTTCTTTATGGAGTATCGGGGATCGGAACTTTGAAGTGACAAAAACACTGTACATCAAGGATGTCGAAATCGCGATATGCGAAATCGCGATTTAATCGCATCCGTTGAATAGAGATCAGATCTGGAACGTTGACATAACTCCATATCAGAGTTTCACGGATCGCGACATCAAGAGGAATAGAAAACAAGGCAACAAGAATGCCGAAATCATGATATGCGATATGGAGATTCAATCACAACTATTAAATCAAGCTTGGATCTGGACCGTTGATGTAACTCCGTATCAGAGTTTCGGGGATCACGACTTGGAGAGGCAAGAACACAATGCAACAGGAATGTCGAAATGCCGAAACCCGATTTAAAGGAAAGATTAATAAAGCTCATCCAACAACGTAGATTAACCTGAAGGAGATTTGAGGGCTACTATTGCACGACATGGTGAAACTGCTAGAAACCATTGATGGTTTCTACCAGAGGATGCAAAGACACTTCGGGATGACTGACAGAGGAGGTGAAGAGACTTTGAGAGGGATGAAGATGTTTGTGGAGGCGATTGACAACTAATGAGCATTGAGGCTTGTAACTGTAACAGAGAAGGTGAGTTCGACTGTCACAGAGAGGACGAAGACTCTCAAACTGCCAGAGAGGCTGAGGAATCTCAGTATAAGATACGGTGATGCTGAACGCGTGGGAAAATGACCAGAGAAGCTGAAGAGTTACGATGATGATTACGTAGAGCACTCGAGAGGTGGAGGATATTGGTGCGGTATGAGCATGCATAGGAATGGAAAATATTGCATGCACAAGATGCACATAAGCTATATATACACGGTACAGAGAAGAGATGAGGTTGGCGTGGCTGTTGGAGTTTGCTGTGGTTGTAGCTGGTGAAGGTGATTCATGTGTGAAGAAGAAGGAGAGTGAAACAACTGAATTGAACAGAACAGGATCTGTGTAGTGAATGGGTATGGCGCACATAGCATAAAAGGCATAAGAATAGACAACGCAAGTGATGTGTGCAGGAAGGCAATGATGCAGACAGAGAAATGAAATGCAACAGAACAGTGATAAGTCTGGTAAGCCATTGTTGAACATCATATCACTGTAATAAGTTTTAGTAGCAAAGATTTATATTTTAGGGAGGTTGGGAGGAGCTAGGGAGGACTGGTATCCTCAAAGGTTCAAGTGGGCACTTGAACACAGGGAGTTGGTGCTTCCTTCTAGTTGGTGCTAGAGAAACCAGGGAGTTGGTGCTTCCTTCTAGTTGTTGCTAGAGAAACTAGGGAGTTGGTGCTTCCTTTTAGTTTGTGCTAGAGAAACCAGGGAGTTGGTGCTTCCTTCTAGTGGGTGCTAGAGAAAACAGAGATTTGGTGCTCTCAACAAGTTACAGCTTGCAAAAATGAGGTTGTAGCCTCATTATGAGTTGGTGCTCATATGTACGATACTGTAAAGAATGTAACCATTACTTATCATATAAAGGAAAAGAGGTTTTTACCCTGCATGGGTTTCCTCGGGAAATATCTATTTCTGTGTTTCTCATATATGTGAATGATGCTGAAAGTGCCATTGTTTATTTCCCTGCATTATTGTGATCATCATTCAATGTCTCTACAAAGAGTTTAAAAGAACCATAATTGTTTAAGCACGGTAACAACTGATTCACTCCCCCCTCTCAGTTGTCTAACAAATCTATCAACATTGATGATGAAATATTAGAAAATGTTGTTACTGACAATTTTGGGAAGAAAAAAGCTAAGCATTATATAAGATATCAAACTAAAATATGTATAATACTTTTTTCAAAGATGAATCAGTAACAGTACAAGATCAACTTTTACTCTATCTAATAAAGTCAAGAAAGTTAAAAGAAGCTACATCATTGTTGGGTATTCAAAAGTCGACAAAGGATACAAATGTGAAACAGAATGTCTTTGACAATATAACTAGTGTATTAAAAGATTTTGGAAAATCTCGAAAAAAGGATGTCAGTGTTGCACGTAGAGTGATACAAACAACAGTTGTTTCATCTAGCAATATAAAAGATCATTTGACATGACACATGGAAAAAATGATGGGAACGTCAATAAAAACATTGCACAAACATAGAAAATTTTGATTGCAAATAGATGAAAAGGATGAACTGCCTTGTTGGACAGTGATTTCTAGACAACCTGACAAAGATAGACTTGCATAAAATGTTAAAGAATTGACCCGTAATTGTTGTTTGGAAGAATCTCCTGTTTCACCACATACAAGGGATGTGTTGCGACATAGAATAACATGAAAACAATATGAAGAACATCCAAAACATATATTGCAAATGTCACAAATAGTATCGTTCAATAAGTTCAAAGAAGAGCACAAAGAAATTAAAATTTACATTAATACATTTGTGCAACAAAAACAATGGTTTGTTAGACCCATCACTGTTCGTGACACTTGTTGTTGTCGTTATCATGTGGAGTTAGAATTGTATTACTACACTTTTTTGGATTTTGGTAAAACTTTATGGCCAAGTTCATCTCCTCCTTCTACATTCCATGCTTTCATATATGAAATTCTATGTTAAAGAGAAGATGATGATTTATTTTACAAAAACAAATGTGTTGGTGGAAATAAATGTGATCGTTGTGGAAAGCTAAGTTTGTTTCATTCAAAGTATCATATTGATATGAATGATCAATCATTTTCTAATATAACAGTCAATTGGAAGAGATATGAATATATGAAGAACACAACTCCACATTCTTCAAATGCTATTTCCAAAAGGATTGATTTGAAGGTAGATAAAATCTATGTGATAGATTTTTTGAAGAAGTTTGAGGAAGAAATTTATAAATACACCAAGAATTCACATAGAGCTCGATGGAAAGACCTACAATTCAAACAATCCTGTGAAGTGTTTCCACCAGGGATAATTTTGTCTGTAGTTGATTTTGCACAGAATTACACATTCGCTGCACAAAAAGAAATACAGAGTGAATATTATCATTCTGATCAAGTCACGATATTTGTCCACATTCTATATATACATGCTCAATGGAGTCTTGATAACATAGAAAGAACCAACGACAATCGACATGTTATTAAAGAATATCACTATTATATAAGTGATGATCGAGCACACGACACACATTATGTACAGCATTGTTTTGATAAATTTTATGATTCATTGAAATAACGCAATATTGGATTCGATAGAAATTGGATATGGTCAGATGGGTGTGTGGGTCAGTTCAAATCTTCATGATCATTCTATTCTTTATGTCTTCTTCATAAAAAATCAAACATTACAAATTGTTGGAATTTTTTTGAGACTGGTCATGGAAAAGGAGAGCACAATAGTGCAGGGGCATGTGTAAAACGAGCACTTCGAAGGTATCAGATAAACCCTCATGTCTATCGATTTGAATCCACTGAAAAAGTTGTTGAATGATGCAAAATGGCGCTAAGACATGAATATAATCCATCAAGGGATGTGCATAGGTGTGTCTATATATAAATGTTACACATGTACACAATATATTTTTATTTGAATGTGTTCAAATTTATATTCAATCTTCAATCATTTTCTTGAGAGATTTCAAGTTAACAAGTTATTGTCTTGTGCAATTTTTTTTGGTATGTTGGAATCCAGGATGTAAATAGATCAATCAGATATGACGCCAGTACAATACCTGGGACACAAAAAATACATTTAGTTAAAACAATACGTTATCAAAATGTGTTTGCATTTGATAGAAGAAATGAGTCTTGTTTTTTCTTAGTTTGCATAGAGGACAAATAATCCATAGGTATTTGCGAAAACAAAAATGCAAAATATGTTAAAGCTTGGAGACATACCAAACTTAATGTTAAAGGGAAAATGACACTTTAAAGCATAGAGGAGATGGAATCAAGTGAAACTATAGTGTCAGTTGATGGGGATAGCGTTTTTTATCTTGTTAGAGAAGGTAATTTTTATGTTTAATTTTTTTCAAATAACTTGTAGATGTACTTGTGTGATAATCTAACACGAACTATTTATTCTCCAATATATCCAATTATTTGTAGGATATGTATTTTCCATGGTTGTACCTATAGACAACACTGAAAACGTGAAATATTATTTGATGCCATGCACATAACAAAAGATGAGGCTATTAAAAGATTTTGATGATAACAGTTTTATATATGAAAGATGATCCATTGTATTGAAAGGATATTTTTTTCAAGAAACCCATCAAACCGATACTCATGTTCAATTTCAAGACTACCAGTCAGATGTCACAAGTTTCCAATATAGTCATTTGGTATGTGCAACATGCATAAAGTTAATAGAAGTTCAATAAAAAAAAAGTTAGAAAATGAAAAATTTCCAAATTCGATCATGAACGAATAATTGAAGATGGAATACCATTACGATGTTTTTAAACAAGTGGCACATGTACATTCCATAATTTTTTATTTTTCATTGAAAGTACATGTCTTTATGAATATCTAGGATACTATAATAATTTCCAGTTTAGTTTACTTTCATGGTCCATTCAATTAAGAAAAGTTGTATTTCCCATGAATTATAAAGTTTATCAAACCTTATTTACAATTTCATGGAAGAACCTATAGATTGTATCTAGGGAACCTAAATTGACCTATACTTTGGATGATTATACTTTAATCCTACAAATTATCCAAATCATATACACAAATCCTTTAATGCATGTAACCAATTTACTATATATAGAATAAATGCATTCATTATTTGCAATTTTATTGTTCAATGTTTTTTCATATGAAAATGATAACTTCATATCAAAACTAGGACCTATTTCCATGCGATTATAAGGGACTATGGATGGCTTAGAAAAACTTTAAATTATGATAAATTTTAATATCAATATAAATTTTACTGAATATTGCTTATATTAAATTTGATGACTTGTTGAACTTGTTTTGACTATTTTCATTGTTGGACTTGTATTGATATTTTATATTTTCTATTGTAATAATATCTTGTATTAAATATTAACTCATTCCTATTTTTATTTTATTTTACGAGCATTATATAAATTAATGTTGAATTGAACATCTATTTTATTTTGAATATTTTTTTTTAATTATTTTTCTCAAAATTAAAGAAGAGTTACAAACATCTCTTTCATTTTGAGATTTTATTTTATTAGGGGTATATGAACTTTGAGGTGAATATCTCTTCTAGCTTTGAGCATTTTTTTAATGACTATGATAAAATTAAAGAAGAGTTGATCATCTCATCTATTTTAAGGTTTTATTTTATTGTCACATTAATTTGAGCATTTTATTTTATCATTATCACACAAACCAAAAAAGAGTTCAACATCTCTTCTATCATAGATTTGAGAGCATTGACTTCTTTAAGTGGTATTTTTTTTTCATTTTTTAAATTTATATTCTAACAACTAAAAACAATTTAAACATCTCTTCTACTTGTTGTAATAACACTTTAATAATAATATCATATATATACCAATATCTCCATTCTAATTAAGTTGTTTTTCATTTAAAATTTGAAATTATTTAGAATCTCCATTTTGATAATTAAGTTGATTTTTATTTAAATTTTTTTAGAAATGTTAATCATTAGAATTAAATTGCATAAATTGTAATTAATAGATCTTCTCTAACAAAGTTAAGGAAATTAATACAACCTTGCCTAAAGTCAAGTGAATGACCCTTACAAAAATGTGGGTTTATGTGAATAGTACTAAACCATAGCCTGCAAATCATTTTACTAATGTAATTCCCTTTCATACTTGATATATGAGTTGTACAAGGGGTATGTTTTGTTCCTTGGCATGTCTAAAACACAATGCTTCAATACATACCTCCTCCTTTGAATTCCACTTTGGTTACCTTCTTCCAAAATCAAACACAAGTTTTCTGAAAGGAAAATGGTAGATCATGAAAATTTATTCCTTTTAATGCAGTTCATACCAGTATAGGTTTTGCATGACTTAAAGTGTTTTCTACTACCATATATTCTCAAATAGGTTTTTCATGGTTTAAAGTGTTTTCCACTATCATATATTCTTAAATAGATATGAAATGATACAAACTTGTATGCTTGACAATTCACTTTTTTCTTGTCCATCTACTGGGTTTGCATATTCTTAAATATATAAACAACAACACATTGTTGTATTATTGGCTTTGCATATTCTTAAATAGATAGATAACACATTCTTGTATTATTTCATACTCTAATTTTTTCTTTTAATTTATTTAGTAGATCTCATATGCCTATATTTCCTTTAGTTTTTTTTATTAGTTAAGTGCATCTATGTAACCAACATGGTTATTTGTAACTAGAAAAAATAAATAAATCTTTTAATATAAAATTATTCTGCCAATTATTTGATGGTATGTTAATAGAATCATATTTTTAACAATCCACAGTGAACATAAAATAAAACATTTCAATTAATACATAGAAGAAAAGTATTTAAGAGTAGAATCATATTTTTAACAGTCCACAATGAACATAAAATGAAACATTTAAATTAATACATAGCAGAAAAGTATTTAAGAGTTTGATGCTTAATTTAATGCATTGTAAAAAAAAGAATATACAAAACATTAGTTTATTACTAACAACTTTGCCACTTTTTTTTCCATCAACTTTGAGAAACCAAATATGAGACAATAAATTGATATTTTGAATTCCAAATTTATGAAATATATATATATATAATCAAAGTCTGAATAGTTACACTGTAAAATACATAGGTTCCACATCCATTTTAGGATAATAACAAAAACTAAGACATTTAACTCCAAAATTCTGGACTCGAAGCCATCGCTTTAAGATAGATCACTTCGTACTTGCAATTCAAACCTGCAAAAAACACATAATTCAAAAATAAAAAATTTACAATTCAAACATGCGAAATAAAACAGAATTCAAAAATTGTGATTAAAACAAAATTGACATATATACCAAAAGAGTTAAGTCTCACCATCCAACATACTCTTTCCCACAAAATATATTATAAACATATTTTCCACCAAATATAATTTAGACATCTGTAACAATAAAAAACAATAATAAGAAAAACAAATAACACATATTAACATATATACTGTAACTAAATATTAAATAAATAATAGCATACCCAACCACAGTTAAACAGATTTAAGATAATTTCTCTCCACATTAATCATACACGATTCAAACAATTTGTAAATCTTATCTAAAATATTAAAAAATTTAAAGAGAAAAATTGTGTTCTTGGTAAAACAAATTGTGAGTTAGAGTTATATAATAATCTGTAAATAAATATAGAACCGTGTATGAAGAAAGTTCACAAATCTCCATATTAAGTCATTCTTCCAATGAAATACTTATCTCCTTATGGATAAAGTCCCAAATCCTTCAGGTGAAATTCTCCTTGTGGATAAAGTCTCAAATCCTTCAGGTGAAATTCTCCTTGTGGATAAAGTCTCAAATTCTTCATGTGAATTTCTCATCCCAGATGATGTTATTTGATCATATTTACACAACAATAAAACACTAGTCTCCTCAGTAGTAAAATACTTCTATGCTCTTCTGCGGTGGTCATATAATCAAATTCCGATGCCCTTTCAAATTAAAGGATTCATAAATATCCATATTAAGTCACTCTTCCAAAAAACTACTTATATCTAAAAAGGTTCATAAATCTTCATTTTAAAAACCCCTTTTCCAGAAAATACTTATCTCCTCTGTTAAAATATTAAAAAATTTAAAGAGAAAAATTATGTTCTCGGTAAAAAAATTTGTGAGTTAGAGTTATATAATAATCTGTAAATAAATATAGAACCGTGTATGAAGAAAGTTCACAAATCTCCATATTAAGTCATTCTTCCAATAAAATACTTATCTCCTTATGGATAAAGTCCCAAATCCTTCAGGTGAAATTCTCCTTGTGGATAAAGTCCCAAACTCTTCATGTGAATTTCTCATTCCAGGTGATGTTATTTGATCATATTTACACAACAATAAAATACTTGTCTCCTCAGTATTAAAATACTTCTCTCCTCTTCTGCAGTGGTCATATAATCAAATTCCATGATGCCCTTTCAAATTAAATGACTCATAAATATCCATATTAAGTCACTCTTCCAAAAAACTGCTTATATCTAAAAATCTTCATAAATCTTCATTTTAAAAACCATTCTTCCGGAAAATACTTATCTCATCTTTCTGTGGTGGAATAAATGTTCTCATATAATCTTGCATGTACATGAAGAAAACACAAATCTGCACATGTATATTAAGTCATTCTTCAAAAACCATTTAAATGGGATGTGAATTATTATATATAATCAAATTCTCTTTAAAATTATGTGTGATCTAGCTCACATATAAAATATGTGTGAGCTAGCTCACATATACAATATGTGTGAGCTTATTTGTAAATCTACTTGAATGTTTGTTTTTGTGATTAGTAACCAATTTAGTTAAGAGTATGAAAATACCCTACCCTGACAAGAAGGAATTCACTTCGTTGTATGTAGAAAACACAAATGTCCATACTACGCCATTCTTGGACAAGAAAGAAAGGAATACAATCGAAGAAAATTTAGAAAGTTTCTATTTTCTGAAGTGGGATAAAGTCTGTTCTCAAATAATCAAATGTTCAAGTTCAAAATTAGGTCTTCATCATGATATAACCTTAAATAAGTTTGAATGGACACCATTTAAGACAATGATAAGATTATCTAGGCGTTCTATATATTTTAAAATAATTGATCAAAGCGTTGAATAGGAAATGCTAAACTAAAAATTTGAGAAAACAAAAATTTGATAAAAGTAAAAAACATACATTTATGAATCATCCTGAATGGACACATCCTTCCCAAATATGGGTGCTTCCTCCACTTCCTCCACTTCCTCCTCAATCCCAATCTCCCTCCCAAGCACACTCTCAATTACTCTCTTCTCCAAATTAGCCTATATAACACATTTCAAATTCGAAAATTTGAAAACTTAAATTTAAATGATTATAAGACATTAAATTTAAATGATTTTAAGACATTAAATGATACCCATGAACTCCCACCCTATTTGAACTCTCCCAATGAGAATTGAGACAAGCCTGCCCAAGTAGTAGGAGATGGAATAGGGATCTGTGAACAATACAACTAAGAACTAAATCTAGTATTCAATGCGTTCACATTTATACAAAATTATAAAAGTTGTTGATATCTTATTCAAAATATTGGATATTGAACAACTAAAGTTCTCATATGGATATTAGAAAACACATACTTGATTCAACCAATCCAAATTTAAACTTGTGGAATCAAGTCCCTTATTTACTAGAGATTCATTTAACATATCTCCAAACTGCAATTAATGACAATAACAAATCGATTATTTATATAGATACAATGATATCTAAATCTAGAATTAGAAGAAAACTATCCTAAAATGCATAAAAAATTTACTAACTAGAACACATACCAATCTGTTGTTCGGGTCATCATTCTAAATGACCTTCTTTAGAATATGTCAGCTTACTCCAAAACATCTTCTGCTGACATGGTATCTAACTCTGCATTTGTTTTATAAACAAATATGGCTCGGGAATTGGCTTCCACTCGCTGATAGTTCATGTAACCATCAACACCATAACAAATCGCTTCCAATTTTTTCCTGATTTCATTCCTAGCCTCTTTAACAACCTCTGATGTAGCTTGAAAATCTGAATGTGATGAAAATTATCCTCTTGGGTGAGGTACTAAAGGTTGTGGAGGCCTCAACAATATCTCATTTCGATATGCCCCTTTGTGATCATATGTCCATCCTTTACCAGTCCCATAATATTTGGATGGTAGACTAGTATAATCAGGGTGCATGTGTAAGAAAAATTTTGCATAAAAGTGTCCTGCAAAATAATGTGGAACCTCATCGTTCCACGACAATTTCACATATGCCACCAAAAATCTGTTATACAGATGTCCTACAATGTCAGGGTGCTTAAAATATTTCACCTTCAACATCTTACGCTTTGGACAATCTTTGAAATTGAACATCGAAATGGCATCTTCTTTTGAAACTCTATTTTTTACTGCCTACCATTTATCAGGGCCCATCACCTCTGAATATCTCTGCCTCATTAGATTGACAAAGATGTCAGTGGTTGGCCCCATCTTCTGATATGCGTACATAAAGTTTTTCAATGAATTCAAAATCAATTTGCAAGATTTGTTTACTCTCCTGGGGGAGTTCCAAGACAAACAAATCATTTTCCAACCTCCTTTTAACACCTAAGTATCACTCAAGTGTCATTGTTTCAGTAATGCCTTCCCAGGGAAGTTCATCACCAACATCCGAAGGATAGGTGGACCAAGTTCTTCTATTTCCTGATAACATGGCCTCTTAAATCCACCTTCACCCTCTGCACCAACATTAGAATCTTCATGACAACCACTCTCTCTTTCATTGTTATCCCTTGCTCTAAACTCATTGTCTACACACACATTTGAAAGTAATTACAACATTTAATTTCACATAAATTTAAATACAAGAAAAATAAACAAAATCAAAGAAAAATACTAGAAATATTCTCTTGTCATGAGGTATTCCCTACATTCTCATGTGTACGAGTATCAATGAGAAATTTATATAAGAAGGTTGCATCCATATTACTTTCTTGATCACATTCTGCAGTTGATCTATTCACAGACTGGTTTGAAAATCTCCTCTGATGAGATTGTTGTTGTTCACTTGGAGTCTCAGTTGAAGGAGTTCCTCCTCTTCCTTCTTGAAAGAACCTAGAGAGTTTGCGATGAATGTTTGGAGAATCCCGTGTCGACATCTCTCCTCAATATATATCCTTTGAAAATTCATGAAAAGCTAAGCACAAGACAAGTACAAGTTAATATCTCCAACATTGACCAAAAAAAATTATGAAGAAATAAAGTAAAATAAGACCTTAGGTTTTATGCAGTATGTAAACTCTTTTATGTCTATATTAGACTTTATTATCCAAAAAGAGGTATTCGTTATAATTATTCCTTTAGTCAAAGGGTCACTACAATTGAAAAAGTCTATGGTTCCTTTTTAAGTAGTTTACTATGATAAGAGTTTATGGTTTGGAAGAGAAGCCATATCAAAAGTGAGGGTTGAAATTGGTTGTTCTAGAGATTGAAAAAAGTGAAATTCAGTCAGTTACTAACTAAAAACAAAAGAATATTAAATTAAATGTTGATCGGATTAATTTCAAGGAAAAACCAAATCTACACAAGTAGGCACAAATACTAAACATTCATCCATGAATCAATTAGCTCGGAGATAAGTAAGGGATAGACAACAAAGCAAATTCTTATCCTTCACTCATCATCCATGCACAAAAAAATAGGGCATTTAAATCTATAGGTCTTTAAACACTAAAGTGATGACCGTCGATTCGGCTCCTGGATGAATTCTCAGGCACAAACTGATAACTAAAGGGATAGGGGATGAAAGACAACAAGCAAGGTCATTACAAATACAAGTTAATAATTTATTAATGGTAGGAATGAGAAACATATCTTTAAGCGCAATTTATTAAATTCCCTATAGTCTAGGACCATCCTTTGAGACTTATCTTTTTTTTTTTTACTAAGATCACTAGAGAATAGAATACATTCTTGTTGAAAAACATGATTTCAACTTCTAACATGTCTTTATCCATTTACTCAGTCTCACTCTTTTGAGAATATAGAAAGAAATAAAGTCTAACATTGAGTGGATAACTACCCAAAATAAACTCAATAGCATGTGCATACTCTTTGAACATGGTTGAAGCCACTAATACCACATATATATTCCTTGTAAAATTTGGATTATATCTAGAGTTAGATCAATATAGTCGAAACTCCAACATATTTCAACAAAGGAAGGGATGGGAGATGTGAGATAGAATTAAGGGCTTAAAAGGAGGGGTGATTCTAAGTCAATTGAGGATCACATTTGGGATTCGATATGCCATTCCTTGTTTCCTCACATAGTTCCTACCATGTTTAAATTATAATAATTCAATTTTAAATATGGATGAATGTTGAATTATTACTATTTCTTTAATGAGGATTATTTGAAGTTTGATTTACTTTATTAAATTGTATGCATGATTAGTTCTGAACATTTAAAAAATATGCATTAGGAACATCACTTGTTATTATCATCTATGTGTGGGATAAGTGTGTGCTAGCTATGCCTACATATCTAACACACATACAATATTATGGTTCAATAAACACATTAGTTACTAATGTCTAGGTTATTAATGAATTAATTAATAAGTTGTCAATTTGAAGTTATATATATTTTTTTGTTTGTTAATTTGTGCAGAACCAGTTGGCTATGCGATTAACCTGTGGCTTGAGAAACCGCGACTCAGGGGCATCTAAGCCATCAAAATCACCCGGGGATCGCACCCGGCCTGAGCCAC
>ML797290.1:172778-202062 GCA_009831015.1 Picea engelmannii | reverse complement strand
GGGATCGCACCCGGCCTGAGCCACACCAACCCTTAACATGGTTGGATTTTTTGTCCCCGCAGGTTTCGAACCGGTGACTTTAACATCACGGAGTGGCTTAACAACACACTCTGTCACCGACTGTCCTACACCTCGGGGACCAATTTGAAGTTATATTATATGAATAGAAATATCATAAAAAATATAAGCATTCAATAAATTTGGTCAATATGTGTGAATTAATAAACGAGTATAATAATTAGTTCCCATCTAAGAATCTTTTATTTATATATTAGAATTTATTATCCAAAATAAAGTATTTGTTATAATTATTCCCTTAGTCAAAGGGTCACTAGAATTGGAAAATACCACCAAAGTGGGAGACTGGTTCCTTTTTGAGTAGTTTACTATGATAAGAGTCTATGGTTTAGGAGAGAATCCATATAAAAAGTGAGTGTTGAATTTGGTTGTTCTAGAGACTGAAAAAAATGAAATTCAGTCAGTTACTGACTAAAAATCCAAACATATTAAATTAAATGTTGATCGGATGAATTTCAAGGAAAAACCAAATATACACAAGTAGGCACAAAGACTAAACATTCAACCATGAATCAATCACCTCATAGATAAGTAAGGGGTAGACATCAGAGAAAATTCTTATCCTTCACTCATCATCCATGCACAAAAAGGTAGGGCATTTGAATCTATAGGTCTTTAAACACCGAAGTGACGACCGTCGATTCGGTTCCTGGCCGACTGCTCAGGCACGGACTGATGACTAAAGGGATAAAGGATGAAAGATAAAAAAACAATATTTTCATAATAATCAATAAAACCCACACAAAGAAGTCATTGAAATCAAAATTTGGGTTCGCCAAGGGATTGTCATTCAACTCAGAGGTTTATCATTCACAATGCAGAGTTTATCAATAAAAATGCAGAGATGTACCCAAGTTCGAGAAATTGAAAACGCAGAGAGAAATCAAAGTTTTAATCAATCAACTCACAGAGGTACTCGTTCATAAGAAGAAAAAAATACTAAACATTCAACCATGAATCAATCAACTCAAATATAAGTAAGGGATAGACAACAGGGAAAATTCTTATCCTTCACTCATCTTCCATGCACAAAAAAGCAGGGCATTTGAATCTATAGGTCTTTAAACACCAAAGTGATGATCGTCGATTCATCTCCTAGCTGACTGCTTAGGCACGAACTAATGACTAAAGGGATAGGGGACGAAAGATAAAAACACAATCTTTTCATCATAATTAATAAAACCCACACAGAGAAGTCATTGAAATTAGAAGTTGGGTTCACCAAGGGATTGTCATTCAAATCAATGGTTTACCATTCACAATGAAGAGGTTATCAATAAAATGTACCCAATTTCAAGAAATTAAAAATGCAGAGAGAAATCAAAGTTTTAATCAATCAAGACACAAAAGTACTCATTCATAAGAAGGTGTAAATACTAAAAATTAATCCATGAATCAATTAACTCAAAGATAAGTAAAGGGATAGACAACAGGGAAAATTCTTACCCTTCACTCATCATCCATGCACAAAAAAGAAGGGCATTTTAATCTATAGGTATTTAAACACCGAAGTGAAGACCATCAATTCGACTCCTGGCCAACTTCTCAGTCACGGACTGATGACTAAAGGGATAAGGGACAGAAGATAAAACCATAATATTTTCATAATAATCAATAAAACCCACACATCGAAGTCATTTAAATCAGAAGTTGGGTTCGCCAAGGGAAATCAATTCAGTAAAACAACAAGCAAGGGGATTACAAATACAAGTTAATAATTTATTAATGGTAGGAATGAGAAGCTTATATTTAAGCGCAATTTTTTAAATTGCACGAAGTTTAACATCAAGGGCGAACCCCTGAAGCATCGAAGCGTCGAATTTCCTGAAGTGACAAAGTGCCACGTCACTCTGGGATTGTACCACTTCGAGGGTTTTCAATCCAGATACAACACAAACTCTCGAACACAAAAAAATCGAAGCGCCAAAGTGTCGAAGGGCCGAAGTGCCGAAGTGCCACGCCACTCCTGGACCATACCACTTCGGGGGTTTTCAATCCAGATACAACACAAAATCCTGAACCTGGAAATGCCGAAGCGCTGAAGCATTGAAGAGAAAAAGTACTGAAGTGCCATGTCACTCCGGGCCTGTACCACTCTGAGAGTCATCCAAACTTCACATTCAGAAGCTCCCAAAGCCCGAAGTGCTGAAGGAACATGGAACTCATCCACTGAGGACACTTGGCACTCATTCGTCAGAGACACGTGGCATCCATCTGGCGCTAGCATGTGGCACTCAGTTAAGGTACTTTGGGATACATCATCCACTCATTTCCGAGTGACATGTGTCATTCTCCTTGTGTGACACATCAAAAGTTGTGACATCATACGACTTTGGATACCATGTCACTCTAAGCTTCTACTACTCTGGGAGAACTTCATGCTTCACAGTACAAAACTGTCGAAGTCTAAAGTGCCAAAGACACTTGGCATGCATCAGTTTAGATGTGTGGCTCTCATTTGTTGAGACACATGGAATTCATTTCAGGCTGTCACATCACTCCAGACCCGTACTACTCTGGGAGTTATGTGAAATCTGCATGTATAAAATCCCGAACTTCGAAATGTTGAAGTGATGAGATACTTCCACGTTCGATCTGAGAGAAAGTCGCTTCGGGAGATATTCCTTCTCAACACTCAAATATCCCAAACACCAAATTGGAGCCACCTCTAAATATGGTTAAAAGGATTCTCAAGTTGGAGAACAGATAAAACTTTAGAAGAGGCGCTAAAATGACAGGTCACCTAGATCATATATAACACGATATCAACAACCGAGAAGGATTGCGGGGGCTGAAGTTGCGCAAAAATTAATTTCGAAGGGTGGTCCCACAATTTAAACCACGGTTTCCTCTCCGGGGTACGTGGAATCATCAGGTCCATTACGAGACGAAAGGTGGGTTTCCTCAAAACCACTCCTCACAAGCTCCGTTGCTCTGTCGAATCTACACCTGTCCTCCACTCCCGTCCACTCTCCATCCTGTCACCTCCTCCACACTCTCGTATCCTCTCACCTCTCACCACCTGTTCCTACACATCACCTTCCTCTTATACTTCTTGCCTAGCTATTGGACACTTTTCCTCCACATCATCAGAGTCGCGAACGTTTCCCCTTCTCCATAACTGTTAGTGATTGCATGATGAGCCTGCGTCAAGCCAAGATGTGCAATGACCACTCGCAACTATAAGTTTTCCTCTTGACGATGTCATTCAAAGAGACAGATGGAGAGATAGTGACAAAGAAAAAGGCCGAACTTCCAAAGAACTAGAGTTAGGAAACTGAAATGTTTCCTGCTAATCATTGTAATCGGTTTCAAAACCAAAATGCTTCTTTCTTAGCATTATAACTGATCTCGAACCAAAGGAACTCGTCTGTTATAAATATTAGGAGTTTTGAATGTATTATGGGTTGGCAGAAGTGCAAGGGAACGATCTCAGCTATTTGGAACTTAACTGTAATTTTTTTGAATATGAATAGAATGCACATGCAGATGTCATGAACTTTCCATGAAAATATTCTAATGGTGGTGGTTTGAGATTCGTCTTCTTCCTTCATATGTATTTCCTGTATTCTTGATTTCATCTTTACTGTCTTCTGTTTAAATTGGATATTTAAAAGCTCAGAATTCATCTTATGATTCTCTTGGCTTAGGAAATTTAAACTGTGTTAATTTCTTCCTAACTAAGTCATAATTCATTTTATTTAATTCTTTCATGCAGTTATATGTTTTCCCTTTCTTCTTACACTATGCAAATTAAAATTTATAACTAAGATTTATTGCCTCATTTATCCTTTATCCCCTAGATAGTTGTACTTACCAGTCAGTGCTTCCATTTTTTTTCATAAGTTTGACTCCATAGCCCTAAGTATCCTTCCCCTTTCTTGCCAACAAAATCATAAAAAACCCTTTCAAAGAAACAAACCTAGCCATCAATTTGTCAAAGAAAACCTATATGTTGAGACCAAGTGATAGGAGAGAGCCCTGTCTAAGCTGAGCAGGCTAGTACCTAGCTCTAAAGTGGTTTGTAGGTTACCTCTATCATTTTTTTATTAGCCAAACAAATTTATAGAGTGCTAACATAAAATATACCTGAAACGATGGAGACCAACAAGATATCCCTATGGAACCTATCTGCAACCTCATCAACCTCTATTTTCATGCTTGTTTCCTCCATCCTCTTCCATTTTGGTGTGGACATTGTGAACCATAGTGCCCAAATTCATGACACTCAAAACATTTGATCTTACTAAGATCCTTCTTTTGTCTTGGCTCTAGAGATGCTTCACTCTCGGGAGAAGCCCTTCTGCTAAGAGAACCTCTTCTGCCTAGAGAACCTCTTCCACCCTTCCTAGTGTGAGCTGCAAGGGTTTGATTATCATCACTTCTACTCTTCACCATACCATCCATATCATCCATGGACATTGTTGGCACAGGGGCAGACCCAGGGTTCAACTCTAACAGTGCACCAAAAATCCCTAACTATTGGCCCTTTCGACAACACCTGCGAAGCAGATGCAGTCTCACCTGAAATAGCAATAGGGGGTTGCAGGACACAGGTGTCTACAACCAGAGGAAATGCAAAGTGGATCCAAAACACTGACACACAAAAATATAGTTATTATTTACCCCTATTTAATCCTACTATGCAAGTTATATCTCATATCTAACACAATGATGCAATAAAAATATAATAGAAAGTAGAAGAACACAACATCAATCACATAAAACAACAAGATATATGTGGTTCACCCTCTCCCTTGGGCTACGTCCACGAAACTGCATTTCTTGATATATTATGTGAAAACATATAGTTCTATCTGTGCTCTTAGCTTGCATATCTCTTTTTCTTTCTCTCTCTCCCCTCCCTGCACACCTAGCTATAGGGTTGATCTTCGCACCTAGATGAAGATCTTACAATACATAATTCTCTCACACACAACACTTCTCTCTCACACAATACACAATAGTATCAACAACAACAACCAATGACGAACAACCAACTCTGAACGAACCCATCCCAGGTCCTTTAGACCTTTATTTATACATTAAAATAACAAATGTCTAGGTAAAAGCCTATATACAAAAACCCTAGGTTTCTAAATCCCTAGGTTCTCTTTGACCCATGTTTTCCATGCTTCGCCAACCTGTCTTTCCTTCTTTTCTGTGAGGTGCCCCAAATCACTCGTTGACATCTTCTTCGACTTGCTGAGTTGTCCATGATCCATCTTCCTTGATGATCTGTCATCCTCAATCTTCTCATTCAACGACTATATTTCCCTTGCTTCGCTCCTTCTTTTCTTCTTCTTTAACCACTTCAACCCAATCTCATTCAGTGTGTTTTCCACATAGTTCATACTTTGCCTTCTTTCCTTAATCTTCTAATTCTTTCTTACTCCATACCTAGGCCCAACAGACCCCCAACACTCACCTGTGACTCGTCCCAAGCCACTTCAGGTCTGAACCTTTTATTTTTCTTCGACTTCAGACTATGTAGGGAAGCATGTGCTTTTTGCTCCATCCCTCCCTTCCTTCCTTGTGCAGATTGTATTTTTTGTGTCTGGTACCCAGTTTTAACTGCACTTGGTACATAGACCCTTCTCCTTCTACTTTTACTGAGATTTGTGAGGCAAATGGTTGTCATAGTACAATTTCAACCGTCTCCCATTCACCAAACCTTCCTTCCATTTTCCCTTCAAAGTCTTCAACTACACAAATCCTCCTTCTGTAACATAGTAAACCTTGTATGGACCAAGCCAATGTGTCATGATGTATCTAGATCCTGTGCGCTTCCCTGGTGGGTTGATAGTTCCCACAAAATCAATGTCCCATTTCTAAAATTCCTGTAAGGTTAGTTGTGGTGATAAAGGCATCTCATCTCTTCTGGAAGGTTTCCCAACTCTTTGGCATACATCGCAGGCTCTGTAGTATTCCTTAGCATCTTTGTTTAAAGTGGGCCACGAGAGGCCAACTCTGACAACCTTCTGCGTTGCTTCTTTCCCTGCATAGTGTCTTCCTGCAATGCCCTCATGTGCTTCTACCAAAATTAGCGGTCTTTCTACCTCCATAACACATCTCCTCAAGATCTCATTAGGTCCCATCTTGTATAGCTATACATCTATGAGTGAAAACTCTGCAACACGAACTACCAACTGTTTCTTTTGAATGATTGTATATTTTTGAGGTGCCATTCCTGTTTATAGGAACTGGACTGTCTTGGTGAGGTGATCATCAACCTTTTTGATGGCCAACAACTATGCATCTGGTAGTGTATCCTCCATACTAGTAGGTTCCTCTCCATGTTCTAACCTAGACAAGTGGGTAGGTCCCGTATTCATTCTCCCTGGCTTGACCACGATCTCAAAATCATATTCTTGGAGTAACATAAGCCATATGAATATTCTTCCCCCCAACACTGGCTTGTTGACTAGGTATTTCAATGCATAGTGATTAATGAACATCTTAAAGTTTCCTCCCAGCAAGTAGTGTCAAAATTTCTGCAGCGTATACACCATGAATAAACTTCCCCTCTCAGTGATAGTGTAATTTATCTCAGTTGTTGTAAGCTTCCTGCTAGAAAAGGATAACGATTGGTTAATATATCTTGCTCCTGGATGTGCTAACAATGCTCCTAATACAATGGATGAGGCATTGACATGCACATGAAATTCCTTAATCCAATCTAGGAAAAATAGAATAGGCCTAGTGACCATTTTCTGTTTTAGTGTGTCGAAGCTCTGCTGAAATTCTTTTGTCCATTGAAATTGACAATCTTTCTTCAAAAACTTCTCCATGGGTACTTTAATCTGTGCATATTCCTTAATTAACTTTCTGTAGTATCTAGTATGTCCCAACACAGTGCACAACTATCTTATTGAAGTAGGAGGAGGTAAATCAACAATAATAGAAATCTTAGATGGATCTACCAACAACCCCTATTTACACACAATATGGCCTAGAAGCATGCCAAAGGGTGAAAAGAATATGCACTTCTTCAGGTTCAGGGCAATCTGACATTGCCTGCACTAATCCAACATTAGTCTTAAACATTCGATATGATTTTTCAATAAGCTAAAAACCGTCTAATCATCAAAATATGCTTCCAAAAATTTATGTAAAAATTCCTTGAATGCTTCGACCACCACCCTAGAAAAGATGGTTGGTTCATTCTTCAATCCAAAAGGCATCACTGTGTATTGGTAGGATCCCCATTCTGTTGCAAATGTGGTCTTATGGCGATCTTCCTTGGCAATCCTGATATGGTGATAACCTGAAAATCCATCTGTGAAGGAGTAAACTTCTTGTCGTCCCACATTATCTAACACTTCTTTAGTAAATGGTGTAGGGAATGGATCATGTAAGCATGCATCATTCAATTTCCTCAAGTCTATGCAGATTATGATCTCTCCTGTATTCTTATCTTGAACCACCATAGGGCTAATACATTCTGACTCTTCAACAGGTTCTATGATTCCTTCTTCCAACATTCTGTCTAATTCAATCTTGACTTTCTGCTTATATTTGAGATTCAATCTGTAGTGTCTCTTCTTGAATGGCCTTGTGTCTAGTTTCAATGGGATCTTCATCTCTCCCATGGTCCCTTTAATTCCCTTCATATCAATAAACTTGGTTGGAAACAAGTCCCGATACTCATGCAGTAGTTCTGTGATCTTGTCAATAGTGGCATCATCCCAATAATCTCCAACATTTGCGATCTTAGGTGCTTTCTCTGTTCCAATATTAACTTTCTTTATTTTAATTGACTGCCCAATAAAAGGTATTTCAACTCCTGGTCCTTCTATGTCTCTTTGTCCTTTTATTTCTGCGATGTTCACATTCCTAGGATCATCGTCTTCATCAACATTGATATTATAACAACCCTGTAATTTATGAAGCGGTGCAGTCCATTCATCTTCTTCTTGCTCAACAGGGAGGTTAGGTGCCTCAAATGATTTTTGTCTTACAACCTGTAAATCTTGATCTACTGTAGGGTATTGACTTTGAAATAAAAATGTAGCTACAAAATTCTAAGTCATACCTTGCCAATATGCAGTAGTGAGGCACAATTCTGCTTGTAGATACCAATCGATAGGTGTTGTATCCAAAGTGTTAATGAACTTGTTCACCCATTTCTCTTGAGGAATGATTCTCTAGGCTTCCTCACAACTTCACACATGGTCCTTCAGAAATCTTTGTTCTGTGTATATAACTTCGCACCCTTTGGTTTGTTCTGAGAATCGTACTGTCATCAAAGTGCAACATTGCACCCAGTCCACGATGGCTTTCTTGTGTATTCCCCACCATCTTGTTGGAGTTCCTTTTAAAGCTTCATCCAATGCCAATAGTCTCTATTTTATTGGTACAATTTCTTCAAATTCTGATAAAAATGTTTCTAAATGATTTAAACCATCAAATGTGGGAAAATTACTGACTTTTGTGCCGATCCAACGAACTTCCCTAGTCAATCTAGCACACCTTCATGCAGAAAATTCATAAATCTGGTTTTGTAAGTTCTCTAGTTCTTCTTCTGAATCTGATGAGCATGCGCTGTCACTTTTCCAGCTTAAGTTTCCATCTGTTGTAGGATTAATGTAATCCTGTTGTCTTACTGTCAATTTGTAAATATTTTCTAGCTCATATGCGCGGTATTCTTCTCTTATTGGTTTTGTGTATCTATGACCTTCATCAGGATCTAGAGGTGCAATGAACCTAAGGCCATCACCTTCAAATTTCATTATTCTTTTCTTTAATTCAACCACGGTAGAATTATTGAAAGCCCAATCAATTCCTAACAACACAGGATAAAGACAACTATCGTCGACTATCTCAATCACCTAGAAATTGACAAATGTCCTTCCCCGTCGATGTCCACAGGGACATGCTCCATCCTTCGAAAGGGACTTACTGCCTATTGATTAGCCATCCTAATCCTGATAGGGGAATACATCAACTTAGGTTTTCGCATCAGTGCCCAGATCTGCTTCGTCATAACATTGACTTCTGACCCTAAGTCGAGGACCACATAATCTATATCATAATCTCCAATCTGTGCATTCAGGTGTAGTTCCTTATTTGTCCTTCTCTTTATGGATACTTGATGTACTTCTCTATTCAATAAGGGATCTACCTTCCATAGCTCATACTGTCTAAGTAAATTTTGTAGCTCTTGTACAACTCTTTCATCTTTTATCAAATTAATGCAAGTGCATTAGAATTCCATAAGATTGATTACCTCTTTTCCTTCTCCATGTGATGCAAACTGATCAAATGCCAAAGTCATTCCACATTCTCTCACTTCTGGTTGTGTTTTTGATGAAGAAGCCTGATCTCTTCCAAATTATTTTCTTGCCTCTTCGAATGTCTCTTTCTCTTTTCTTGGATCAAACTCTTGTGTCTTCTCTACAACTCTTCTGACCCTTGATTCTTATGTAGTCTTCCCTAAGGTCATTCTATCTTCTCCTGTAGCAAAAAATCCTCTAGTGATAACAATGACTTTGGGATCCTCTCCATGAGGTTCAAATGAGATTAATTTTACTTGATGGTTTCCTCCTCGTCTCTCCTAAAGCTTGGCTAACAACACAGGGAAATCTTCGATAACATGTTTAGATGAGTTGCAGTAGCTACAAGTGGTACAAGGTTTATGAAATACCCTTGCCAAATGACCTGGATGTGCACATTTATAACAAATGATCTGACCTCAAACTCGACCCATGCCTCCACCTCATCCTCTTCCTTTGAATCCACCGCAGGGGTTGAAGTTTCCCCTTCCTAGAGAAGTAAACTGGGTAGCAGTTCCTTCATGATGTACTTCGCCTTGAATTTGATATGTGTCTCTTGATATTTCATGCAAGAGATCATAATCCCTACAATCCTTCTCATCGTGCCCCATAGATTTACATAATGTGCAATAAAGATTTGTAGGTGTCTGAACATATTTTATCATGTAGTAGAATTCATTAGGGAAATGTCTATTTCTACATACCTCGCACCAAGGTAGAGTAACCTACTTCAAAGTAATCGGGGCCCCAGAGGCCAAGTACTCATGAAATAGGGGACAATGCTCCTTATCATGGCCTTCTAATTTGCATCTGATACACCAGATGTCGTTGATTTTATATTTTCCCTTGTATTCCTTCATATCTTCGACCTGTAAAGATAAGCTAGTTAGATGACTCAAAATTTGGCTCATACCTGAGATGGATTCTACCATAGGGGATGATTCTAGTTTCATGGCGATCTCCAATGCCTCATATTGTGAATATATATTCTGTTGCATAAGAGGGACTCTGATGTGGGGTAAGAGGGAATCAATGAACCATTTTGTATTCTATTCGTCTGGAATCTGAAAACTCAAGTGGAATTTCAAGGTCTTAAACCTCTGATCAAACTCCCAAACAGGTTCAACTACTCTCTACTTGATTTCTTTCAGTTCTGTAATGCATTGTGACTCTCACTTGGGTTTCTTGAATTCTTCACTCAACACATTCTTGATCTTGTTCAATGGTTTAGGTTGTACAACTCCAGTAACAACCTTCATGTACCATCTCAATGCACGGGCTCTTAGGGTAGTACTAAATTGAGCTCTCTTAACTACTTCATCACTGACATTCTTAATACTCCACATAGCTTCACATAAAAACTAGTGTTGATCAGGATCTTCAGATCCATATCCTCTAAAGATAGGTAGCCTCATTTCATCTGCCATAGATCTTCCTAGGTTTCCTGACTGAGTATGCACTTAACCACTTGTGCCATTGCTCTAAGTTATTTGGTAACTTAGGTTACTTTGGTTACTTAATGCTGCTAAAAAATAGGGGGATTAGTAGTACATACTTTGACAATTAGCGCAGTTCCTGAATTTTATGATTCTTCTTGGTGAGGTTCTTCAATATGTTCTTCCTCTTCTCTAGTGGACTCTGAATGTTCCTCGATCAATACCTCTTCTTCTTCTCCACTGTAGAACCCTTCATCTTGTGCTAGTGGTTCATGATTCTGTTCAAACAATTTCACCAAAGGAACTTCTTTGAAGGTTCTCCCATTGCGCGTATGTCCAACCTCAGTGTCTCTATCGTTGTCTGAGTTCTTGAACATTAGCCTTTCAATATGAAAAACTATTGTATCTTCAAGATGTTCTTCTCTTGCAATAACATCTTTATCTTTAACTTTAAAAATTATAAAATTTTCCTCTAGGTCCCTTAAAGAAATATCTCTCTTCTTGGCTATACGACTCTATTCTATGAATAGAAAACTCAATAATGTTCCCTCCAATGGTTCTATCAAACCAGTGATATACTACTCTTCACATGGCATTATCAACTCCCTTTGACTTCTTTATCAACACAAACGTCCAAACCACAAGTAGTCTAGCTCTGATCTCAAACTGGGTATCTGCTAATCTGGCTAACCACTTGTATAGATCCTTATGAATTCATCCAAAGAAAATATCGTGTATATCAGTAAAGATATATTTTCCCAAATGCTCTTCAGTGATAAGATTAGGGTTGTTATTTTGAGCCTCAACAAAGTCCTTTTCTTGTTCTTCTATCCACTTCTGAATCTCTATCTTCAATGGAAGCCACCTTGGGATTCCCTCAAAAATATCCTGGTCCCAACAACAAAACTATTTTTTGGCACAGGGGCAGACCCAGGGTTCAGCTCTGACAACGCACCAACAAGCCCTAACTATTGGTCCTTTTGGCAACACCTGTGAATCAAATGCAATCTCACCCAAAGTAGCAACAGGTGGTTGTAGGACTCAGGTGTCTACAACCAAAAGAAATGCAAAGTGGATCCAAAACATTGACACATAGAAATATATTTATTCTTTACCTCTCTTAAGACTACTGTGCAAGTTATATTTCAGATCTAACACAATGATGTAATAACAATATAACAAAAAGAAGAATAACACAACATCAATCACACAAAACAACACGATATACGTGGTTGACCCTCTCCCTAGGGCTACATCCACAGAACTGTGTTTCTTGATATATTATGTGAAAACATACAATTCTATCTGGACTCTTAGCTTTCATATCTCTTTCTCTTTCTCTGTCTCCCTTCCCTGCACACCCATCTGCAGGGTTGATCTTCGCACCTAGTTGAAGATCTTACAATACATAATGCTCTCGCACACAACACTTCTCTCTCACACAATAGACAATAGTATCAACAACAACAACCAATGACGAACAACCAACTCTGAATGAGGCCATCCCAGGTTCTTTAAACCTTTGTTTATACATTACAATAAAAAATGTCTAGGTGTCTAAAACTGTAGATACCAAAACCCTATGTGTCTAAAACCCTATGTTCTCTTCGACCCATGTTTTCCGGGCTTCGCCAGCCTATCTTTACTTCTTTTCCATGAGGTTCTCCAAAGAACTCGTTGACATCTTCTTCTGCTTGTTGAGTTGTACATGATCCATCTTCCTTGATGATATTTCATCCTCGATCTTCTCATTCAACGACTAGCTTTCCATTTCTTCACTCCTTTTTTTCTGCTTCTTTAACCACTTAGACCCAATCTTAGTTAGTGTGTTTTCCACGCATTTTGTACTTCACCTTCTTTCCTTATTCTTCTCTTTCTTTCTTAATCCATACCCATTCCCAAGAGACACTAATTGAGTCTCCTCCTTGATACAATATGGCCAGATTCTATCAAAGTCTAGTAACTTATGTCGTATGCATATCCCCTACACAAAGGGTTCCCAAGACCTGGGAAGACCTCTCAACGCTACATTCACCAACTGAACATCCCCCACCTTATCACCAATGGCCAAAATATAATCTTGAATTTGTGTAATATTCATGAGATATTTCACAAATGTGTCCTCACTGGATATCTTGACAACTTGAAGCTGGTGCTTTAAATGAAACTTCCTTCCTGTTTTCCCTTTTTGGAATAGACCTACCAAATCATCATGCATTTTCTTGGTAGATGTCTTCTCAGCAATGTGAGGAATCAAGTGATCCTTTATAGACTCTAGCAACGTTCGCTTGGCCTTCACTTCCTTCTTCTTGTGATCTTCTAATTCATGTGGATAGATAGGAATAGAAACAACACTCTCAACACACTCCTTGAGTTCATTTTCTTCCAATCCCAAAATTTGGTTTCCCCTTCCAACCTATCCTCAAGCTTCAATTTGTTCACCATTTTGACCTGGCTAGAACAACAACAAGAACACCACTCCTCTAGTGTTGTAGTAAAAAACGTGTCTTAAGATGATCCCCTTATCTTTAGATCCCAAGATTTGATACCATGTCAATTTTCACATGCAACTCTATGTGACTAATTTTCAAATCTAAAAATTTCTTCCTAGTGAGTTAGCAGTAAGCCTTAGCTATTATCACTGAACAATTTTACAATAAAAATATATGCAGTAGAAAAAAAAAGATCAAAGATAAATCATCAATACACACGAGACACAAATTTTCTATTATATAACTTTGTCAATATCATAAATTATGAGGGAAAAACTAGACCTCCCAACCAATACAAACCCACCAAAATCTGAGGACAACCTTTTCCTTCAATAATTAAAAAACTCAGAAAAATCAAACGTCAGCAAATCCATGGAAATTTCCTCTTCCCACAAATCTTTTGTAGATCACCTATATGGTCTACTGACATCACATGTATTGTTACTGACATCGTCCTATACATAACTTCTCCTTCCCAAAAAGACTTTGTACGAATGTATGTGATTCACCGTACTGAAACCAACATACATATGCAACTATGTGCACTGCAACTCGTGTACATATTGTTGATGATTGCAACTATGTGAGACATTCTCCATTTTATAAAACTGTGAGATGTGGATCATTATAGCTATGTGAAGTCTTTCTCTTAGCTTACAAATCTAAGAGAAAGACCCTAAGAAGGGTATGTGGTTCCTTCCTGAGACAGAATTGGGAATGTAGAGATGACCTCCTCCATTCAGAGAGTTGAGAAGAAATCCAGATGATTATCCAGTGGAAAAGAGATATGTTGAGTTATGACGCGTCTGTGGCTGAGCACAAGGTGAAAATGTGAAATTCCAAAGTGTTGGGTGAATCATCATGAGAAAAAAAATGAAGACGATTTATTAGCCTCCTCTGAGAATCGTAGTTGACGAGAAGACTCCAAATGATTCTTCTATTAGTGGCAATGAGAAAGCATATTTGTAGAGTGGATGTTCTTGTGGACAAGAACAGGTGAACATGTGAAGACCTAGTTCTTCTGTGTAATGCAATGAATCAGAGCTATGACATCCCTATGGATGTGCCCCTAGTGGATGAGCACTAGTGGGTGTATCAGATCCTTTTCTATATATTGTTCAAGAGTCAGATCTACCTATAACCCTAATTGTTATGTAAAGGGTACAGGTCGGCCCTACCTTTTTGTGTCTTATAATAAATGTAAAATATAATTAATATTAATATTAATATTAATAATAATAATAATAATAATAATAATAATAATAATAACAATATTCCTAAGTGAGGTCGACCCTGTTGTGCCAATAGACACTTTTGTTGACAGAATTAGATTAGTATAAGTAAAGGTAAAATGCCCTTTGAGGACACACATCTTTCTTATGATTTTGGAAATTTCAGCAAGTACACTTCCTTGGAAAAAGTTGCACACCTCTCTTGGTCTCTAGTGTTCTAGGGTTTGAGAACCCTCTTGTGTGCTAGGTATTTCTTGGTGGTCAAGGAATTTCTCTTGAATATTTATAGAAAAGGATTTGGCTGGGTTTTCTTCCCTTGTTGAGAAGGGTTTCCCAGGATACATTTTGTGTTCTTGGGCATGGTGCTTATTCTTGTGATCTTGGTTGCGGAAACATTTATGGTTATGGTTAAATGATAAAATGGAATGAAATTCATGCTTAACCTAATGCTTATGAAAAATCAACATCGTGTCAGAGCATAGGTCTTGAAAGAACCCATTACACAAGCATATACCAAGTCTCGTCCTTTACTCGTCTTCCTACTCTTCTGCAAATCCATACAACCCTCCTCTTTTGGGTGTTTCAGCCCCTTAAAACTTGGATGCTGGGATTATTATTGGCATATAAGAGTAAGGCCTCTTCCATTTCATCTCCAAAAGCTCTCAAAATGAATTTCTAAGAAATTTTTATTTTTGGACCTAGGGTTTCTAGGTTGCCGAAATTTCCTGCAGAATATTATTTATGGATTTTTGAATAAACATTCTTTCTTAATCAACAAGCATTTATGTAATATTATCAAATTGATTGTTGGAAGTCATAAGTCCAATATAATCTAGACTTCAAGGATTCAATAAAAACATAAAATGAAGAACAAAATATTAGTGGAAGATAGGCTTGATGGAGCAAGCAACTTCATCCCCATGAAATCAAAGCTTCTAGTCACTCTTGAAGAATAATACCTCTTGGATGCAACAACTAAAAATCTACCAAACACATCCACTGATATAGAGAATAACATAAGAAAATAAGATGATGTCAAAGAAAGTAAAATAATCATCTACTTAGTAAGAGATAACCTCTTGCCTCATATTCCCAATCTGAAGACAACCTATGATATGTATGAAGTCTTAAAAGAAATGTTTGAAAGTGACAACACTCTCAGAGCTCTTACTTTAAAGAGACAACTTCAAAGTAGCAAGATGACAAAAGGTGATTCATTTGCACTCTTCTTTATGAAGCTATCAAAGATTAAAGAACAACTAGATACCATTGAGGAAATCATGTCTGATAGAGAAATTGTCTTAACCACCCTCCATAATATTCCAAAATCATGGGAGACTTTCATTAAAAGTATCAGTGGAAGAGAATATCTTCCAACCTTTGATCGAATATGGATAGATTGTACTCAAGAAGAAATTAGACTTAGAAACATAGGAGTGGAAGATTCTTCAGAATAAAATCATGCTCTTGCACTTCATACAAAGAAGGGAGGAAGATTCAAAATAAATTTCAAGCAAACTTTTAAAGGTGAAAAGCCTCCATCCAATCGAGGTTATCAAAGAAGAGATGCCTCAAAAATTTAGTGCTTCAGATGTGACAATTATGGACACACTGCAAGAAATTGTCCAACCAGGAAGAAGGGAAGAGAATATGCTTCCACTGCTGACATTGATCCATATCACCTCAAGCAGGTGAAGAGAATAGAGAGGAGAAGTACTTCCTCTAAAATATATGGCTACAAAATAGGTAAATCATTTGATTTATAATTTTATAGTTGATTGCATTTTTCAAATAAATAAAGGATATTATTCCTAGTACAAATATCTCTCAAATACTTGGACCATTATTCTTGGTACAGGAGTCCAAACCATATTTAAATTGTTCATTATGCAAGAAAAAGCAGAAACGTTGCCCCTGTAAAAGAGAGAGTCTTTTAAAGATCCAAAAAATCTCATATGGAGATTGACATTAAGGCTATTACCTTCTCCCCCTTCAACATTTCAGAGGGAGACAAACTTTATCCCAGTTTATCCAGTTGTTCTGGCTGATATATTTAGAGATATTGAAGTAAGTCCTAAAAATCCTACCTAGACCCACTCTAAAAAGAGGCAAAGAAACATACAATCCTCTCAAGGCATATTCTGATAAAGAAAAAGAGAGTTTCAAGATATCCTTTAGTCATGAGCCACTTCATTGATGCTAAGACTCCTTGAATTAGAGAAGAAATGAGAGAACTTAACAAAAGAACACCAGTATATCTTAAAGAATGATGCATAAGATATTATTCCAGAATCAGGAAGGGAAGTTTGTGGTAACTTCTAAGATAATCTATATGATCAAGCATGCAGCTGATGAAAGTATCAAGAAATACAAAACAAGATCTATAGCCAGAGGTTTCTCACAAACAGAGGGAGTTGTCTATAATGAGAAACTTGATCCAGTGAAACTGATATACTTCCATCTGTACTATCATCAGTGAGTTGGAAACTATATCAGATAGATTCTTGTTGAGTTTGAATTTCAACAAGAGTGTTGTTGATCCAAACCTATATCATTATGGTAAGGTAACAAGATATTGATTTTGATGACTTATTCAGAAAGACTTGTTATTGGATAGAAGTAATCCCTGACTTCTAAATTCAAGAAGAAAAATCTAAGTATGATGCACAAAATTCTTGAGACAAGAAGTATGACAGGAAACCGACGAGATTTTCCTATGTCAAGAAAAATATACAGTGGGAACATTAAAGAAGTTTAGTATGACAGAATGAAAATCCACTGTGATGGATTGAAAGGAGAATATTGAAAACTATTTAGATGAGACTAATCCATAGTTGTTTGGATCAATGATGTATCTCGTTAACACCATACTTGACTCATGCCATACAATGAATGGGCCTATTTATTTCATGAGTCAACCGAGACAGAATCATTAGATGACAACAAAACATGTATATACGAGGCACAGTTGGATATGGCCTGAGATATGTGTTCAGTATGAACTTGAGTTTGCAGGACATGCCGATTCAGATTGAGCATAAAGTACAATGGACCGAAAGAGCACATCAGATTGATGTTCTACCATGAAGATTGCCATGGTTTCGTAATGCAACAAGAAAAAAAAACTCTATGGCCTTGAGTACCACGGAAACAGAGAATATAGCAGTGAATGAGCGAAGCAATGTGGCTTCACAGTCTTATAACATTTATACTTGACCACGAGATGGATCCTATGATGATAATCAAGAGCCGTGTATAAAGATCCTTAAAGAACCGAGTGTTTCCTAATGGATTGAAACACGATAAGATGAAATATCCTTATGTGAGAGACATAATGAAGAGGAAAACTGTATACTTGCAGTACCTTCCTACATCTGAGTAGACTTCATACATTTACACCAAATAGACTTGGTGAAGAATGCCTTCCTAGTTGAGAGGGAGTATTGATGAATCTAGCCAAAAACAAAATTCAAAGTACATCCTTATGAGACTTGGCATGATGAAGAATGCCTCCCTAGATGAGAGGGAGTGTTGATGATTGCATCTATGTGAGACATTCTCCATCTTACAAAGCTATGAGGTGTGGATCATTGCAGCTATGTGAAGTCTTTCTCTCAGCTTACAAACTTGAGAGAAATCCACTAAGAAGGGTAAATGGTTCTTTCTTGAGATAGAATTGGGAACGTAGAGATAACCTCCTCCATTAAGAGAGTTGATAAGAACTCATATAATTATCCAGTGGAAAAATGATATGTTGAGTTAGGACGTGCCTGTGCCTGAGAACAAGGTGAATGTGTCAAATCCCAAAGTGTTGGGTGCATCACCATGAGAACAAAAATGAAGATGATGTATTAGCCTCCTCTGAGAAGCAAAGTTGACGAGAAGAATCCAGATGATTCTCTTGTCGGTGGTAGTGGGAAAGAAGATCTGTAGAGTGGACATGCCTATGGACGAGCACAGTTGAATGTGTGAATATATGGTTCTTCTATGTAATGCAGTGAATCAAAGCTATGCCATCCCTATGGATGTGCCCCTAGTGGATGAGCACTAGTGGGTGTATCATATCGTTTTCTATATATTGTTCAAGATTCAGGCCTACTTGTAACCCTAATTGTTATGTAAAGGGTACATGTCAGCCCTACCTTTTTGTGTCTTATAATAAATGTAAAGGATAATTAATATTAATATTAAAAATTAATAGTAATAATAATAATAATAATAATAATAATAATAATAATAATATGCCTAAGTGAGGTCGGCCCTATTGTGCCAATAGAAACTTCTGTTGACAGAATTAGATTAGTATAAGTAAAGGTAAAACCCCCTTTGAGGACACACATCTTTCTAATGAGTTTGGAAATTTCAGCAAGTACACTTCCTTGGAAAAAAATTTGCACCTCTCTTGGGTGCTAGTGTTATAGGGTTTGAGCACCCTCTTGTGTGCTAGGTATTTATTGGTGGTAAAGGTCTTTCTCTTGAATATTATAGAAAAGGATTTGGCTGGGTTTTCTTCCCTTATTGAGAAGGGTTTCCCATGATACATTTTGTGTTCTTGTGCATGGTTCTTCTTCTTGTGATCTTGGTTGTTGTAGCATTTATGGTTATGGTTAAATGATAAAATGGAATGAACTTCATGCTTAACCTAATGCTTATGAAAAATGAACACATATGCGACTATTCCCACTGCAACCTATTGTTGACGGGAAAATTTGACAGACCGTCAACTGGAAGAACATGTCCAGTCCGGGGTTGTCTAAATAACCCAATCCATTTGGTGTAACCTGTTCTGACGGGTTTAATGTCTCTGTTAGCCAATGTGAGTTCCTAATATAAAGAAAGGGAATAAACTAACTAATGTTAAAACTATAATATATATCTATACTCTAATATAACTATTGTAAATGTATTTAAGCAGAGAAAGAAAACATAAAAATATCACTTATGAATAGAATTTACAGGTTGCAAGTTTTAATGGAAACTTACAAAATCGATGTAAAGATAATTGTTTTTGAGAAGCAGATAAAGAAAGAAAATTTTTATGTTTTATGTTTTCTAGTTATAAATCATATAAGACTTGGCTTAACTAAGTTGTGAAACAAAGATGCACAGATGGTCAAAGCCAGTTTGAAACTTTCCTATTTCACTAATGCATAGAATGACAGAAATTAGAAGTAGGTGAAGCTAACCTGTCATTAGTTCTTTAAATGTATCTATGCCTGTGTATGAACCAATATCATCTAACTGCCCCGCCTGTGAAACAAATCTGCAATAGGCTTATACTAAAATTTTCCTGAATAAATTCAAAGAATATATTGGCGGTCAGGATTTAAATAATAGAATAGGGAACACATATTAATTCAGTGATCTTATAATTGTGAATGATTATAGTCAAAGAAATTTTTATATAAAAAATTTGTTTTATCCATCAATTAAACATCAAAGAACAATCCTGATATCAAAATTGATATGAGGATCACATTCACAACATATGGAACAATAAATCATAAACGACATTTATAGCACGAATATCATAGAACATAACATGTCATTGAGACTAAATTTATACAACACATTAATATCCCAATATAAGAGAAACAAAACATCAATGAACCAACATTCATAGTGGTCTAAAGTCGAAATGCTATAAGCTATTCCATTAAGTTCTGAGAATCATTTGTCCATCATCGGTTCCAGGCTAAGATGCCTCTCACTTATAAAATGCAGGGTATTTAAAGTGTTTTTAAATCTCATCTTCCTATCTCCTAGGATAGGATAAGATCTAATGAGATCAAAATATTACAAAAATAGATGGCCTACAACCACTGATAACTGAGTTGTTTCTTTTCAAAAGTTAATAAAAGTTTTTCTTTTTAACAAAATAAACAGGAAAGAAATACTAATCATCTAAATCGAACATGTTCCACCTCAGAAAATCAACATCAAGATCAACCATTTCCTAAAAATGAAACAGGAACAAGTTAGATAAGTTATTTAACAACTAATTGCTAATTTTTTATTTAAAAATGACTTGGCTACATAATTGAAAGATTATGTAGCCAGTCATATCTTGGAAAACAAAATCTAATTTTAAACCGTTTTGATTCAAAAAGACAACATGACTGTAATAAGAGAGAAAAACCATTTTACCATTTCAACCAACGACTAAACATGGATCATAATAGCTCGGAATTGATTATGGCATTAACACTGTCGACGTTTCTGATCACTATGTTACCTATCTTCTTAAGGCCTTTATCTTTTCTCTCTGCATTTTCTCTGAGGTCACGATTTTATTTTCTCAGTAATTCACTGTGAGCTGTGAGTGTTTTAATCCAAGCTTGGAGGATGGGAATATCAATATAGTATCATTCAATCCAATGTAGGCAAACCTCAAATTGCACAAGAGGAACAATATGTTGGCGAAGTGTAAAATCAAGTCTTGTTGTAACAACATTACCTATTACGTGCCCTTGACCAAGACTAATTCCAGTGAACCCATCATTACCCTCGAGACATGGTGGGATATTATTAACAAAGTCATATAGTTGAGGAGGATCATATCTTTGACAATACCGATACTCTTCAGCTAGGAAATATTCAATTTCGGGATCTGAGACCTCATTGACCTTGATCAGTTCGATCGATCTCAAATGAGGTTTAGATCGATTCCTTAAATTTCGCGAAATAAGGTGACCAACTCTTTTGTACTGAAACCCTAGAGCCATGTGTTTTTGTTTTGCCTAATTGTGAGATTTTTTGATATCGGGTTTTATAGTCGCATTATGGACAACATCTAATTCATGCATAGGGTTTTCAATCAACTTGGAACCAACAATATGTTTCTCATCTGAAGACTGACTGGGCATTTCCTCATCTCGAGGGTCTGGCTCGTTATTTTGAATGTCAAACTGTTTTCTTATCAGTGGTTCACCTGAAATAGGGGTTTCTACAGGAATGGTTGTAGCAAATCCATTTCTTATTAAAAATCCATCCCAACAATTACCTAGGGTTGTCAAACGATGAATCAAAAACATTTTGATTAAGCCGTGGTGAAAGAGACTAGAGTCAAGGCTCTATCTCTTATACCTTTTAGACATTTTGTATAAGCTTCTCAACAGATAGAAGGGAACATTTAATTGAAAACTTATGAAATGCATAAGCAATCATATATGATAGATAAAAACTAAACCATAATGACCCTCATAGGTCACAAATTTCTTAAGGATCAACAACAGACCATGCCATCTAGATTTAACCAAATAAATAGGGATACCTTTCTTGCAGCAATTGATTTTCCTGGAGGTCATGAAGAGGCTCCATGGCACTTCTTATATTTTTGAGTTTTTGAACCACTTCTCGCCGGTGGATGGAAGCCATGTGGCTTCACTCACAGACTCCTCAGTCACCTCTAACTGGATATCTCCAATTTTCTCTTGATGCCCATCGAAATTCTATGCAAATTCCTTAGCCACACGAAGGTTATAACCTTCAAACCTTTTGATGAGGGCATCTCAGCCCTGACCTCTTAAATCTTCTATTTCATCATCGTGATAGAGCATTTATTGGTAGCCATTCATCTCCAATCAAGACAGGGGAAACTCAAAATAGTTATGGGTTTGGATGGTAGGAGTAAAAGGAACCAATCCGAATGGATAAAATGGAAACAAACAAAACAAAATCTGTGTGCAATCATATTATGAAGATTGAGGGTTTGGTCTTGATGCTCGACCATACCTGGTAATGAAAACCTAGCGTACAGAGCATGATAACCTATAACCCGTAATGAAAATCATTATTAGTTATCTGTGCCAACAAGGTGGATTAAGTACAGGGTACGATATTTGCGCATTAATTCTCATGACTAGCACGACCATAGTTTTTGCATAGCATTTAAATAAATTAACACAAAATGTTCATAATTGAAATGAAAACCAACTAAATATATAGAGATCATATCAAAAACATTCAAAAGCTAAGTCATTCAAGTGTTAATATAGAATGGATATAAGCACAATGACCCTTTAAAAAGAATAGTCTATATAGGAAAATAATTCGAAGGTAATTTTTCATGTTTGATTCATGCTTTCAATGATGAATCAAACATGAAAAAAAAATGAAACAAAAACTTTAAATAATTAATGAACATATTTTATAATCCAGTAATCATCTCAAAAGGATAATATTTACAAGATGAGGTGAAGGCAACTACAAAAAGTGTCGTTTGTTGTTCAAATAATGAAATCATGTAGGACTGCCAACAGTGGTGACTTACTGGGTGAAGCATTTTTCTCTACATCACTCGATAATTCATGTTAGGACAGGTCATAATGGTTGAAAATTAAATAACAGTTGATAGCAATTCAAGCATCCCAATCAAACTCAAAAACATCACATAGTCTAGTGCCAGATGTCTTTCTATCCAAATGCAATATGGTGACAAGTTTTAATTACGAGATAGACGTTATTTAGGAAAATGACTCCGATACTGTTGACAGGGCTGCTGCTACCAGCAGGAATCCATAGCCTCGATAGGGATTTCAATTATCCCACTCTGACACCTCTATCATGTCCAATAATTATCAATTGAAGATGGACATTTTACGATTAGTATCAACATTTTATACCTGATAATTTTCTTGAACCCGACATTGCTTCGCTACTAGCAGGCTTGTTCAGTAGCCCAACGAAGTTGTCCTAGAATCATGCATGCATTTACCCCCTGCGTATAGACCTGTTCAGTATCTCGGTGGGTTTATAGACACTTCATATAGCTCTCTATAAGTTATTTACAATTTGACATAAATTTTATGATCTTCAGGAGAGAGGGGTGATGCTGAAAATTTCAGATTCTGAAACACTTGATATTTTCCAACTTAATTTTTTGCTTGACGACCTTCATCATGATATGAATTTAGTTTTTTGATAAGAATAACTCTTTGAGGATAGGAAGGCATACTTGATATTTTTTCTTTAAAAACAAGGACATTGTAAAGAGATTTAATGATGATCGTATCTTCTCATGATTATAAAGTGAAACCATGAAGACTATTATGAATAGGAAGTTTGTTTTGCTAGTCTGAGTTTCAACAATTTATAGCACTGATATTTTGAAATGAATTTGACTGTTTCTTTATGATGAGACATTCTGGTTTCCTTTCATGAACTAAAAGGTGACACAGACATAAATTTATTCAAAAAATAGTGAAAACAAGCAAAATTAAATGAACCAAAATCAAAAGCAAAAAGAAAATTTAAAAAGAAAAATATGTACAGAGGTGGATCTAGAATCATCAAGAAAAATACCTTTCGAGAGCTTGGCCATTCACCAGAAAAGTGTCTGGCTATCCCTCTAAATTGTGTAAATGAAAAAGCCTAGTTTTTCAGAGATTACAAACGGTCCTAACCACAGATTTTGGAACTTGGTGTGTTCCCCTTTTCCCTCGTGGGGTTTATCCCATTTGAGAACCAAGTCTCCTACCTCGAAGTTCCTATCTGAGGAAGAGTTTCAATCAAACCAGTTTTTTACAATCTATTGATGTTGATCCAGCTTCTTGTTTGCTTGCACTCTTGCTTCCTCTAGTTTTAATAAAGCATTGATTCGACTTTCCAGAGGAGGGAAAACCTCTTCTTGAACTTTCTGTGATAATTGAAAAGAAGGAAGTAAAACATGAGGAGGTAGGATTGATTCTCTCTCGTAAATGAGAAAGAAAGGAGAATTACCAATAGAGGTTGTGGGTGTCACCCTATCAGCCCAGAGTGCATTAAATAGTGTGTTGTGCCAGTTCTTGTGGTTTTCAGAAACCGCCCTCTTGATAATCTTGATTAAATTTTTGTTTGTTGATTCTGCTAGACCATTTCCTTGGGAGTAGTAGCTGGCAGAATATTTTAATTTAATCCCTTTTTCTAAAGCGAACACATTCATATCCAGGGATGAGAAATAATATGCGTTATAAAAAACTAAACATTTGGGAATGCCGAATCTAGTAATGATATTTGAATTAAGGAAAGATACTACCTAGTAATAATATACTTGTTCTGCTATGAAGAAGAAGGATTAATTGGTCCTATGATGTCAAGACCCCACTGCTCAAAAGGTGAATCTATAGTAACGGGATGCAAAGGGAATGCTTCCTTTTTCACCCGTGCAACAAACTTTTGGCATATTATACATTTACAACGTAGAGTGTGGGCATCTTTAAACAATGTGGGCCAATAGTACCTAGCTCTTAACACTTTGTGAGCACTGGTGTCTCCACCGACGTGTCCCCCAAATTCGCCTGGATGAAGTTCAGATAGCACTTTCTCTACTTCGTCTTTTTCCAAACAATGCATAAGAACACCGTCGAAATTGTTTCGAAAGAATACATCATTTATGAACTGAATAGATGAAGATTTTAACTTGAGTTCTCTTCTGTTTCTAGGATCAAGATGGAAAGGAGCAGATCCATGTGTCAAATAAAATTTAATATCATCATACCAAGAATTAACAACAACTTGTGTATAGTTTATTTGTTTCCTGTTGTGTTGATTTACAGTTGAGATGTTAATTTGATTTTCCTTTTCTTCAACTGAATCAACCACTAGTTTACATAAGCCTTGACCTCTAACAATTTGTGTAGGAATTATTTTGAGGTCATACTCTTGTAACGACATCATCCAATTTTCCCATTTTTCACCTAGTTCCTTTTATACTAACAAGTTTCTCACAACAGGGTAAGGAATGATGGCTTTAGTTCTGGATTTTAGTAGATATGACCGGAAGTGTGTCACTGCTTTAAAAATAGCATATGCCTATTGGTCTACAGTTGGGTAATTTATTTCAGCTTCTTTGAAAGCTGAGCTCATGAAGGCAATGAGAATTTCATTGATTTCAACATTTTTTTGTGTTAATACAACAACATAAGAGCAGTCGGAGGCAAAGGTGTAAAGAGTGAAATCCGGAGAGAAATCAAGACTCATCAAGGAAGGAGATTCTATTATTGTTTTTTTAATAGAATCAAAATCTTGAATTTCTTGGGGTCCCCAACGATACTGAATATCCTTTTTAATTAAATTTTGTAAGGGTCTTACCATTTCTAAGAAACTTGGGACAGAGCTTCTGATGAAATTAATCCGGCCTAAAAAGGATTGCATGGATTTTTTGGAGGAGGGAGGGTGAAGTTTGGAAATAACTTGGGTTCTTTCGGGATCGATGATTAGTTCATCATTGGACACTATGAACCCAAGTAGTTTTCCTTGTTCTACCGCAAAGACTGATTTCTTAGGGTTGATATATATGCCGTACTTGTGGCATAATTCTAGGACAACCCTAAGGTGAGACAAGTGTTCTTTCTTGTTTTTAGAAAAAATAGTAATGTCATCAAGATAGGCCACTACTAATTTATTTATGAGACTATGAAAATCAATGTCCATTGCTCTTTGGAAAGTGGGCCCGAAATTTGTAAGCCCAAAATGCATCTTCCTGTAGGCATAAGTCTCCCATGGGGTACGAAAAGTGGTATTGAGATGATCTGGGGGAGACATGAGGACCTAGTTATATCCCGAAAAACCATCTAACAAAGATAGTCTTTCTGAACCAGATACCTGCTGAAGGATTTGTTCGATTGGAGGAATGGGATAGTTGTCTTTATCAGACGCTTGGTTCAAGTTACGGAAGTCGATACAGAGTTTAATTTCACCGCTTTTCTTCCTTACATGAGCTATATTAGACACCCATTGTGTGTGTCTCACAGGAAAAGTTATCTTTGCATTTAGTAATTTATTCAGTTCTTTCTTGACAGTGGGTTCCAATTTTGGGTGGATCTCTCTTAACTTCTGTTGGAAAGGATGAGTTTGTGGTTTCATGGGGATGACATGTTGTATTATATTAGGATCAAATGTTTTCAAATCATCATATGTCTAGGAAAAAACGTCTTTGAATTCTTTAAACAATTTTATAAAGGTGGATTGTTCTTGCTCTGAGCATCCCATTCCCAAATTGATATTTTGAGGATTATCCTTAGTCCCTAAATTTACCGTCTCATAAGTCAAGGAATAAATGTTCGTTTTACAATTAACTGACCCTTTAAATTTATCATGCAAGTCATAAAACTTCTCCAGGGATAGAGTTTACCAGATCAGACGTCGATTCAGGAGATCTAGGATTTGATATTACCATGAAGTTGTGAATGTTTTCATCATGAGTGCCTTCATTGATGACTGCCCCTTGGAAGGTTTTCTCCATATGCAAGAAGTTGATGATTTGTTGATCGTCGTCAAACACTCTCCAATTGGTAATGTTATCGGGGATCGACAACCTGAACAACAATTCAATAAAAAATGCATTAGGGGAAAGACCTTCTGCGAGCAATAGTTTAGAAGCAACATTAACCAATAAATCAGCCTCTGAATTATTTATCCTAGGAATGGAATTTATATTAAATGCTGCAAATGTTTTCATCAAACTCCATACCTCAGCTTGGTAACTTTTCAGATGTGGTGATAAGCAATGTATGGAATTTCTTACTTGTCTAACTACGATTTATGAATCAATGAATACCATTAAATTTCATATGCCCATATCCAAAGCTTTCTTAAGCCCTTGTAGAAGCGCTTTGTATTCGGCGGTATTATAAGTGCACTTGAACTCTAATCGACAATAAATGAAAGTCTTACTACCTGTGGGATCGATGAGTACACATCCTGCACCGAATCCTTATTTGGATTTGGATCCATTGAAGTACAATGACCAGATTTGAGCTTCATCGATAGTGTTTGATACACTCGGTGAAGCTGATGATTGAGTACAGGTCATCAGTTCTGATTGTTTCCTAGGATCAGTGAAAGGGGAAATTTCGGTCATGAAGTTACCAAAGAAGGTGTTCATTCCCTACATTTCAAATGAATTTGTAGATGCAGTAAATTATTTTTTTACATCATTTATGTCCTCACAGTGTGCTTGAGATAACATTCATGATTTATCCTAATTTTATTGGGGTGTCCATTTTTCGGCAGCCATAGATGAGACCAATCTGTGGAAAAGTAACCATGCAGCTCTTTGGACGAGTCCCTTCTTAAAAAAAAACCATAGAATTCATGGATGTCAACAACAATAATGTCAATAATTTGGTGAACCTTAGGATTAGAAGATAACCTAACCAGAACATTCTTAAGTTCACTGATTACCTTAACGTTCGTCCGATCAATTTGAATGATTTTGAGATCAGAAGGTTGAACTTCTGCATTAATTTTTTGACACACAGATAAAGGCATTACATTTGATGATGCGCCGTAATCAACCATGCAATTATGTACATTTCTATCAAAAATTTCGAATGTTAACAAAAAAGGCAAGACATTTTTATGAGCGTTAACAACATAATTTTGCTGATTTTTTTCTGTTGTCCCTAAAACAATTTTGTCTACATTTGATACAGTTTTTCAGCTAGGTCCCTTTTATCTGGAGGTTCAGATGTCATTTTAGTAGGGATATTTTTGGTTGTTTTAGAACTAATTTCTGTTGTTTTCTTGCTGCTAGGATCGCTGCTCTTATTGTTTTCTGCGATACTTTGAAGCATTTTCTGCAGAATAAGAGGAAATTTCAAAATCTTGAAAACATAAATGTTAGCCCTTAGTTTTTTCAGATCTTCAATTAAATCATATTTTGAAACCAAGGCTGTTGAAATCTATTTTATTTTAGCTTGTTTCAACTATTTTGGAGGCACATTATTACTCACCTCATAAGAAAGTTTGCTCTGTGTTTTGCTTCTTGAGTTGTAAGGGTGGACAGTTTCAAAGTTTTCTTGGAAAATACTGTCGGAGAAGTGCTTGAAGATATTGGGGGATGATTCTTCTTCTTCTTCTACTTCATCCTCAGGTACATCTTCATTACTTTAAGGAGGGACATAATTATCATGTGCTTCAAGAATAGTTTGCAAAGTCTATTGTAATCTTTCGAAATTAAGACCTTCAATGGTCTGGTTTGGCCGATTGGGAGGAAAAGGATTTCTGAAGGGTGGATTAAAACCTCCTTTGCTTGAGGATGCCTCCTCGGCCATTTTATTCAAGTCTACGACTTGATTTGATAACTTTTGGAAAGCCTTTTGCAAGCTTTCTAGGTCTAAAGTTTTTGGTTGATTTTTAGCATGTGTAATGTCCCCACTTTGGGACATCATCACAGGGCAGAGACTTATGATGACCAGAGTAGCCAGATGGATGTTATAGCGAGTACATGGGTATTTGAGAGGCATTGTGGGGTCCAGTTAGCATTTATCATCATATTCCATCATTATGAGCCATTCCGTACAGGTTGGATTTGGTTTCGTTCCATTCCGACGATTTCCATGATTTTGACTATTTTGAGCTATAAGTTAATTAAAATCACTAAAGAGGGCATTTGGGGCACATTACTTGGAGGAACCTCTCAGTGTAATAGCTCATTGGAATCAAGAGTAGAAACACTATAGGATGGGATGGCTAGAAGTGACTTTCAGTGGCCAGGGAAGCCACAAGGAGAGATAAGAAGATTTTCAAAGGTAAAAACGTTAATTAATTAATTAAAGTGATTTATTTAATTAATTAAATATTAATAAAATGAAAGTCACTTTGGAGGGACAAGGTGAGCCAAAAAGTATAAAGGAAAGGCAAGGACCTCTTCTCATGGATTCATGTATGATCTTATTTTGATTTCTGGCTTCTAGCTAGTGAGCCCAATATTGGGGGTTTTGAGGGTTTTGACATAACAAACCCTAGAGGATGATTCGGTGGTGAAAGATTCCACCTATCTTGTCCCA
>ML797290.1:123359-148358 GCA_009831015.1 Picea engelmannii | reverse complement strand
CTTTGTCTTCTTCGTAGGTTGAATTGTTATATAAGTTTTCTGCACAATAGGTTTCCCTTTTGCAGGAGATTTATCATCATAAAACTGTTATGATTTCTTTTATGTCTTGTTTGTCCTATAACATACTTCGAGAAGCGGCATAGCTGATCGTTTTCGAGAAGCTTAAGGACTAAATGGTGTGAATCTCTTCCTCCAACCAGCTTAAGAAGTCATCCTACACAGGGCAGACTTGGAGCGTTTCCAGGTCAATTAGTTAGATGTTTACTGTTTATGCTAAGTAGTTTAATACAAATTATAGCTTAATTAGATTTATATTACATTGTTTAATTTCAGTAATATAGATTAGATCGTTTAATTTCAGTAGTTTTTATTTCCTTTTCATAAAACATAAAAGATAAAAGAGAGATCCCTCGCTGTCTCAGGGCAACGATCACATGAGTTTTGCAGATTTTAGTCAAATCTGTAGTTTGTCCACATTGTACATTTGTGAATAAGGAATATCATAGATGATAATTAGATAGTTGATTTGAGTTATTATAATAATATTTAGTATCTTGTATATATAAGTAGTTAGTAATTTATAGTTAAAATAGTGTAGTTAGTTTAGTTTGTTTTATTAGTTTCTAGTTTCCTTTATTAGTTTAGTTCTTTTTCTTTGTTTTATTAGTTTCTAGTTTCCTTTAGATTTCTTAGCTCAGATCATTTCTCTTTGGTTTCCATACGAGAACTTAGAGCGGCCAACGGAGCCGTTAAACTCGTCAGGGTGGTCCATTCCAAAAGGCTTGGGTTATTTAGACAACCCCGGACTGGTTCCACTCTCCCAGTTGACGGACGGTCAATTTCGCCCGTCAACATACATATATTTTGATATTTGAGCTGTGTATTTGGTGAGCTGTATCTTCTAGATGTTGCATTGTGCAATTTAGTATGTTCAGATTTTGATTATATGGTCTCTTGTTTATTCTGTATGTATACTGAACTTACAGGTTAGGTGGAGGTGGTGCTGGGACTTAGAGCTAGAACTTGGCCCTCAGGCCCAGATTTATCAAATTTTTGGGTGGGTACAATTCCTTCATCTACAAGATTTCTACTGGCTCGTATGGCTGTTTGGGCAGATCCTTAGTTCAACGTGGCTTTGTATTGTTGCTAGCTGCATCTTTGCTCTGCTTCATATTCTCATTTGAAAGTAGGAGAGATATCTAACTCATTTGTGTAACAACCCTAGCTGTATTCATATTTCACTTGTTTTACTTTGGTAAATTTGTTTTTACATTTTCAATAAGTATTTCATTTATATATATTTAGATTTGTTTATATATAATCAAAATAATAGTGTGTTTGGTTTGCAGGTTAGGTGGGACTGGCTCTAGAGCTTGGAGCTTTGGCCCTCAAGCCCATATTTACAACAAAAATCTCTGATACCATGTGTAATAACTGTGAATACAAATTTTGATATAAATCATTTCAATTGCACAAATAAATTAATCACCAGAACATATAAATTTATTAAGCTAAACATAATATCTTACGGACAGCCTCATAACACATCATGTTCCTTAAATTTCATAAAACAAATACATAAATTAACATACCTTGGTCTGATGCTAACCCTCCACTTGTCTAGTTGTTCATCGCTGAACTGTGTCAACACTACCCAAACCTTGTTCCACCCTGCCAACTAGAAAAACTTCCTAGCTCGAGGATATCATATGGATATCCTGGCCCCCATGCCCAAAACCTCTAGCAAAATGGTGCCCCCTGTACTGATCCAATTCGACTACAGAACTCAAACTCTCCTCTCCCTCTATGCAAATCCAAGAGAACCCTCCAAAATAATATTTCCTGTAGAATGATAATCCCTTGCTTCGTAACCTCCTCCGCTCATATCCTCCTTCACCGCCCTTTCTCGTCATTTATTTCCTTATCCCTGCATTCATTCCCTTATCCACATAGTTAATGTCCCTTATCCAATTTATTAATGTTCCCTATCCGTTTATTAATGCCCCTTATCCCTTCCGTATATGTAACCCTTTTTTTTAACAATATAATTTATTAACTCTTTTAAATTTATTACCCTGTTCATTCAATGTGATAGGTAATTAATTTAATTAATTAATTAATTAAAATTATAACAATTAATTAATTAATAAATATTTAATTAGTATCATTATACCAATCTTGTTTAATTAATACCATGTTAAGACAATTAACCCCCTAATTAATTTTTACTTAATAATCCTTAAACATTTATTGAACTAGGGTTGTTACATAGACCTTTTAACCCAAATTTCTATGTTATTATGTAGAGCTTTGGTGTAATATGCGACAATTAGATTTTCAGAGGGCATTGAATCTGCGGGAATTCGATTCTTTAACCTAAGAAATCTTTGGTTAAAATATTTTACTTTCTCCTTGGGATTCATCTTTAGACTGGAGAGTTCCATAACCAAGACTTCGGGGGATTTATCATCTCCAAACTTCTCTAAGAAAAAGGTTTCAAACTTGTCCCAAGAGACGATGGTCTGGGGCTGTTGGGAAAACTACCATGTGGAGGCATTGCCCTCAAAAGTATAAGGAAAGAGTCTACATACTACGTCTTCATGTTCTACATTTCGGAGTCTAATGGCCAGCATAATTTTTTTATGTGATCCTCAACAGATTGTTTAGAATCTAGATAAAATTTAGGCAACCATTTCTCTGGGTGTTTTGGTAATGGGTGTTGAGGTCCACATATATCCACGACATCTTGATCGATCCAAGGTATGGCATGATTGTTTTGGTTTTCCATGCGTGTTGGTGGTGTCGAAGGCTGATATGGTTCAGAGGAGGATCTTCCTTTGTCAGATGACTCTCCTCCCAAAGAGGATGGAGATGAACCAGGTGGGGAAGGTGTAATACCAGATCCTCCAACTCCGAGAGTAGGTGTTTCGACATGATCTGTAGTATTATCTCCTAAAGGGTTTAAAAGTAGACCAGTGACTTCAAGTTGTTCTCGGATATCAAAGAAATATAAAGGTTGATTAAGTGGCCTACCAGGATGTCTGATGTGGGCCAAGGCACTATGTGTCCTTATGAGTGATTGACGAACAATTTCTTGTATGTCGACCCCTTGAGGAGCTGGTGTCACTGGTTCAACATGAATCTCAGAATTATCGTTTCAGGTAGTTGTTGTTTCAAGCATAACGTTGTTGTTTGAATGACTACGCGTTACGATAGGGGAGCAAGTGTGTGGGGGAGGAGTCTTACGACTTCCGCATGACATTAATTGAAATTAGGCCCTCCTTCTAGCACCATTTGTTGATAGTAAAATTTGGCAGGCCGTCAAATGGAACAACAGGTCCGGTCCAGGGTTGTCTAAATAACCCAATCCATTTGGTGTAACTTGTTCTGATGGGTTTAATGGCTCCATTAGCCAATTCGTGGTCCTAAAATAAAGAAAGGGAATAAACTAACTAATGTTAAAACTATTATATATATATATATAAATGTATTTAAGCAGAGAAAGAAAACATAAAAATATCACTGATGAACAAAATTTACAGGTTGCAAGTTTTAATGGAAACTTACAAAATCAATGTAAAGATAATTGTTTTTAAGAAGGAGATAAAGAAAGAACATTTTTATATTTTCTGTTTTCTAATTATAAATCATATAAAACTTGAATTAACTAAGTTTTGAAACAAAGATGCACATATGGTCAAATCCAATTTGAAACTTTCCTGTTTCACTAATGCGTAAATCGACAGAAATTAGAAGCAAGTGAAGCTAACCTGTTATTAGTTCATTAAATGTGTCCATGCCTGTGCATGAACCAAGAGCATCCAGCTGCCCCACTTGTGAAAGAAATCTGCAGTAGGCTTATACTAAAATTTTCCTGAATAAATTCAATGAATATATTGCCAGCCGAGATTTAAATAACAGAATAGGGAACACATATTAATTCATTGATCTTATAATTGCAAATGATTACCGTCAGAGAAATATTTATATAACACATTCATTTTATCCATCAATTAAACATCAAAGAACAATCCTGATATCAAAATTGATATATTGATCACAATCACAACATATGGAACAGTGAATCATGAATGACATTTATAGCATGAATATCATATAACATAACATGTCATTGAGACTAAAGCTATACAACACATTAATATCCCAATATAAGAGAAACAAAACATCAATGAAACAACATTCACAGTGGTCTAAAGCCAAAATGCTATAAGTTGTTCCATTAAGTTCTGAGAATCATTCGTCCATCATTGGTTCCAGGCTAATATGCCTCTCACTTACAAAATGCAAGGTATTTAAAGTGTTTTGAAATATAATCTTCCTATCTCCTAGGATAGGATAAGATCTAATGAGATCAAAATATTACAAAAATAGATGGCCTACAACCACTCATAACTAAGTTGTTTCTTTTCAAAAATTAATAAAAGTTTTTCTTTTTTACAAAATAAACAGGAAATAAATACTAATCATTTAAATAGAACATGTTCCACCTCAGAAAATCAACATCAAGATCAACCATTTTCTGAAAACGAAACAGGAACAAGTTAGGTAAGTTATTTAACAACTAATTGCTAATTTTTTATTTAAAAATGACTTGGCTACATAATCGAAAGATTCTGTAGCCAGTCTTATATTGGCAAACAAAATCTAATTTAAAAAAAAATTGATTCAAAAAGATAAAATGAATGTAATAAGAGGGAAAAATCGTTTTACCATTTCAACCAATGAGTAAACATGGAACACAATAACTCAGAATTGATTATGGCATTAACATTGTCTGCGTTTCTGATCACTATATTAACTGTCTTCTTAAGTCGTTTAGCTTGTCTCTCTACATTTTCTTTGAGGTGACTATTTCCTTTTCTTAGTAATTCACTGTGAGTTGTGAGTGTTTTAATCCTAGCTTGGTGGATGGGAATATCAGTATAGTATCGTTCAATCCAATGTAGGCAAACCTCACATTGCACAGGAGGAACAATATGTTGGTGAAGTGTACAATCAATTCTTATTGTATCAACATTACCTGTTACGTGTCCTTGACCAATACTAATGCCAGTGAACCCATCTTTACCCTCGAGATATGGTGGGAGATTATTAACAAAGTTATACAGTTGAGCAGGATCAGATCTTTGAAAATCCAGATCCTCTTCAGCCAAGAAATCTTCAATTTCAGGATCTGAGACCTCATTGACCTCGATCGGGTCGATCGAGCTCAAATGAGGTTTATCTCGATTCCTTAAATTTCTCGAAATAAGGCGACCAACTCTTTTTTTATGAAACCCTAGAGCCATGTGTTTTTGTAGTGGCATTATGGCCATCATCTAATTCATACATAGGGGTTTGAATCAACTCCAAAACAACAACCTGTTTCTCATGTGAAGACTGACTGGGCATTGCCTCGTCTCGAGGGTTTCTATTTAGAGAGTCTGGATCGTTATTTAGAATGTCAAACTATTTTCTTATCAGTGGTTCACCCAAAATAGGGGTTTCTACAAGAATGGTTGTAGCAAATCCATTTCTTATTAAACATCCATTGCAACAATAACCTAGGGTTGTCAAACGGTGAATCAACAACATTTTGATTAAGCCATGGTGAAATATACTAGAGTTGAGGCTCTGTCTCTTATAACTTTTAGACATTTTGTACAAGCTTCTCAAAAAATAGAAGGGCACATTTAATTGAAAACCTATGTAATGCATAAGTAGTCATATATGATAGAGAAAAACTAAACCATACTGACCCTCACAGGTCAAAAATTTCTTAAGGATCAACAATAGACCATGCCATCTAGATTTAACCAAATAAATAGGGATACCTTTCTCCCAGCAATTGATTTTCCTGGTGGTCATGAAGAGGCTCCATGGCACTTCTTGTATTTTTGAGTTTTTGAACCACTTTTTGCCGGTGGATGGAAGCCCTGTGGCTTCAATCAAAAATTCCTTAGTCACTTCTAACTGGATATCTCCAATTTTCACCCGAAACCCATCAAAAATCTATGAAAATTCCTTAGCCACACAAAGGTTATAACCTTTGAAACTTTTGATGAAGGCATCCCAACCCTGACCTCTTAAATCTTCGATTGCATCATCATGAAAGAGAAATGATTGGAAGCCATTCAACTCCAATTGAACAACAGGGGCCATTAAAAATATGTCTAGGCCATGACAAGGGCGACTCGAAACAGTTCTAGGTTTGGATGGTAGGAGTAAAAGAAACCAATCCGAATGGATAAAATGGAAACAAACAAAAAAAGGCCTTTGTGCAATCATATTATGAACATTGAGGGTTTGGCCTTGATTCTTGACCATACCTAGTAATGAAAACCTAGCGTATAGAGCATGAGAACCTATAACCCATAATGAAAAGCATTATTAGTTCTCTGTTCCACGAAGGTGGATTAAGTACAGGGTACGATATTTGTGCATTAATTCTCATGACTAGCACGACCATAGTTTTTGCAAAGGGTTTAAATAAATTAACACAAAAATGTTCGTAATTCAAATGGAAACCAGCTAAATATATAGAGATCATATCGAAAACATTCAAAAGGTAAGTCATTCAAGTGTTAGATATAGAATGGATATAAGCACAATGACCCTTTAAAAAGAATGCTTTGTATAGGAAAATAATTCAAAGCTAATTTTTCATGTTTGATTCATGCTTTCAGTCATGAATCAAACATGAAAACAAAATGAAAGACAAAATTTAAAGAATTAATGAACATCTTTTATAATCTAGTAATCATCTCAAAAGGATAATATTTACAAGTTGAGGTGAAGGCAGCTACATAAAGTGTCGTTTCTTGTTCAAATAACGAAATCGTGTAGGACTTCCAACACCTACATACATGCACAAAGACCTATACATACACTTTTGTATGATTCACTCCACTCATATAGTTTCTTCCTTCTATGACTACCTCTCTCCTAGGCCAAAGTTTCCAAAGTTACAGGAATTCCCTTGCTAAAATCACCAAGCCTACTAATCCAAGTTCTCACTCACTTATGCTAACTCCATACTTGCACACTGATCAAATGTCACAATAACCTCTCTCATTTATATACAATTCTAATGAGTGAGTTTAGACAGCCTTTCTAAACTCAACAATCAATTAGAATATTTTAATCCTCTTTGTGGGCGTGGCACCCCCACACAAGCCCACAAAGTGCATCAAATTTCCCATGAGGCCCTATCCTCATTTCTAGTTTCATTTTACTGAAACGAAAAGTTGATTTTTTGCTAACAAATATTACCACATGCCTGACACCTTGGCCTCTTATGGGAATACCTCCCGAAGCTACAAAAAATTAACACTTTCAATGAGGTGATAAAGACATAGAAGCACCTTATGTCGGCTCAAAAGGCACAGGTATATCTTTCACACTTGGTCGATCCACAGGATAGGAGGACCTCATACACACTTGTGCCACCACTTTGGAAACCTAAACAAGAGGAAAAGACAAAAAAAGATGGATTTTTGGGAATATGGAATGATTTGAGCACTGAGGTAGTAAAACTTAAGAAGATGTTATAGTCTCGGGTTGTTATTTCACCTCCAAAACCGTTCCAACAAAAGAATCCATTTAAGTATACCAAGAAGTCTGAAGGGTAGAAGGTACTAGTGCAAACATCTGGTACTAATTATATTGATCATGCATCAACCAGTTTGTGTTACTAAGCATGTGAACTTCCTCATAGTGAAGAAACATGTTCCCTTTTATCTCAAGCCGTGTATATGTTCGAGCATAGATATGACCAATCTAACAAGTAAGAGAACACACTCAATGTTGTGAATAAGTTTGATGACATGGATGAACCTGACACTTTTCAAGTATCTGATGCTAGCAAGGTAATTTCTTGTAGTTATTTTATGTATATTTTGATTGTTTAAATTTCTTACAGGTAGACATGTAGTCCATTCATACGTGACAGATTACCCCATAGGACATTAGAAGGGCCAAATAAAGTGTTGTATTTAGGGTGGCATAGATCACTAAGAAATATGTACATAGGGGTAAGGACCTAATCCCACCACTAAACAAAGGTGAGATTTCAGCATGCCTGGTAAGCAAGAATGACCCACCATTTTTACCTCTTCCAGTTCAACACGAGTCTTCTGTTTTTTATTTAGAGAGTGAACTTGAGGAAATTAAGATTCATGTACCCCTTAAATATTTAATCCGCATGCCTATTCATAAAGAATAAATTAGTATATTTATTGGAACCAAGGATGCAATAAACCACTCATATGAAAATCCTCAAGTCTTCCTTGGTATCGGTAAGGCCATTAGTACTCCCACTCCTTTCTACATTTCATTTCTAGTTAATAGTTTGATATTGAGGAATTGTGTGTTAGATTTTGATTAATTTACTATCATTATAACTCTTGAGATTATGAATGATATTGGATTGAAAATAACCAAACCATACATGAACATACAAGTAGTGGATGCAAGGTAGGTGTTGATTTGTGGGATCATCAAACATAACTAGGTATGTTTGCATGCATGTCCAAAGAAGATTCTAACTATGGATGTTGTTGTCATTGATTTTATTGTGCAATGGGGCATACTTATTTCTAGGAAGTGGGCTACAAATGTAGGGGGAACTATTTAGATGGATTGGTCCTATGCAAAAATTATAATCTACCCCATTTAGAAAGTAAGATTATATAGGGAGAAGAGGATGTTTCACCATGTCGAGGATCCATGAAGTTTGGACAATGATCCACTTTACCCAAATGCGCAAGAGCTATATTTAGGAGCCTATGTGATCACATATTTTCTAGAAGTCCCTCTTCCATTTGTACCAAAGAATGAGAACAACGGTTTATGGATTATGAATTTTTATGGGGCTCGCACCGAATTTGGGTCAAGAGTAGGGGTTGTCCTCACTTCCCCCTTGGATATGAATTATCCATTTCCTTCTTGTTTAGAATTTGATTGCACTAACAATATGGTGGAATTTGAAGCTTTGTTGTTAGGAGTACAAAAGGTAAAGAAGATGGGGGTCAAATAGTTGAAGGTTGAAGGTGATTCTGAGCTAGTGGTAAATCAAGTGAAGATGCAATGTGAAGTTCAGAATCAATTCTTGAAGAGGTATAGAAATACGCTCTGGGATGAAATTGAATATTATGATTCATTTAATATCTCACGTGTGCAAAGGGATTTTAACAAATTGGCTTATTCTTTGGCTACTATGGACACTCTTTTCCAACCATGGGTTACAAATCCATACATTACTTATATGGTTGAGGTATCTTTCCATAACTTTGTTCTAGATTGCCTCATGGAAAGTATCTAAGGATGATAAATATATATTTATTTTTTTGAATTGTACTAATGATTTTTCTGACAATTTGATTAATGAGATACATGAAGGTGATGTTGGAATATTGAGAGGGGGGTGAATCAGTATTGAGAAATTTATACCACTTTCAATCAGAAAATTAACTTATCAATTATTACATTAATATATGATTGCATTTACCATATCATAAATATATAATCATAAACAATGCATCACATCATACACAGTACACCAGTATTTTACGTGGAAACCCAAATGGGAGAAAACCATGACATGCTTTCTTATATATCAAAGATTACATTCATAGGAAGCACCAACTTCCAAATTATCCAACACCAACTTGAAGGAGGCTCCAAACCCCTATTTACAGGCTCCAACCTGAAGGAAGCTACAACTCCCTGAATTCTCCAACTACAACTGGATGGAGGCTCGAAACCCCTAGTTTACTGGTTCCAACCTGAAGGAAGCTCCAACTCCCTATGTTCTCCGGCTCCAACCAGAAGGAGGCTATGATCCCCTTTCCTTTCCCTGTCCTTCCTCCTTGGAATATAAATGTAGACTCATCCTGTCACTGATAAACAACCTGCCATTGATACATCAACCTATCGATGTCTCTATCACTGTCATTGGATCAAACTCATAACCATATATATATCTCATGCCACTATCACCAAGAATGTTTCCATCCCATATGACCAAATTCACCAAGATGTGCATCTAATAATGTACCACACATATGCCTCTAGTATGTGCTAAAACACCAATTATATTCCTCAAACAATATGCCAATACATGACTCAATCCGTGTACCCAAGTATCCAAAATATACCTCAAGCATGTGCCAAATATATGTGCCAATACATCCAAAATATGCACCAATCATATGCCAAACATCCCCAAGACATGCCTCAAGCATGTGTCATAACATCAAGATATAAAAATCAAAATCACATCTACAGACATACCTTAGATCCCATGACAAACTTGTTGCATCATCATACCTTGTTGCAACCTGGAACAAGCATGTTGGAAACTTGGTCAATACTGAGAGGAGGGGGGGGTGAATTAGTATTGGTTAATTATTTAAACTTTTAATAATTTTAACTTATTAACGACAATTGATCAATAACATTAAAATTGAATATAAAATAAATACATTAATACAAGTTACAATAATGATTCGAAGACACCATTGACTTTCTTCCTTGGACTCTGTACTTGTTTCTGATCTTCTGATGTAGACCACATAGACACTTTCCTTTCACCTTGTTTTTCTTCTTATATACTTTCCAAAAGGTATAAGTTTGAACCATTGTGTCTTTTAGTAATGAAACATTACACCCCTTCATTTAAATATGGTTCTTTGAAAGAAACTTTCCCAGATTTTCATTTCATCATCAAATGCCAGATCGACTTCAGTACATTTTACCTTTTCATGAATATCTAAATCAACCTACACACATCTCCTTTGTTGGTGACTATTTAAAATCAAATTGTAAGAAGTTTAATTGATGGTGCATATTAAAATCAGTTCCCTCTCATCTGCTAGTCACTAAAGATTCAACTTGGTCTTCACCCTTTTTCGTATTTGCTTCCTCATTCGACTGACAAACATCTTTTTGGTTGACTCAAATAGGAGAAATTTTGACTTGTGTATTTTGATTCCAGTCCACCCAACTTGCTTCAGCCTCGACTCAACTTGTATTTTCCAATTTAAGTTTTCTTTAACTTTTACCTTTAGCTTACTTCTTTCTTGGACCGACTCGACTTACAAGAAAAATGACTTCAAGAAAAATAACTTTGGCTTCAATATTAGACTTCTTCGATTTCAAATTCTTCTACTTATCTGACTTTGAACATCAAATTATTCTACTTATCTAACTTCAACATTTGATTTCTTCGACCTCTTCTATTTCGACCTTCGATTTTGACCCCCGATTTCTTTGACTTCTAATTTTGACTTTTTCAACTTCTTGCTAAGATTTTTATACTAGACTTCTTGATATCTACTACATTTTATTGAAACACTCGACTTTGATATTTTCTCCTTTCATTTAGATAGTCTTCTTGACCCATTTAATTGTTTCAACTCGACTTAGGGTTTGACGGGTCAAGATAATTGTTTCTAACTCAACTTAAGGCTTGACTGGTTGAGACGTTTCTTGCTGAGACTTTTATACCAGACTTATTGACATCTACATGATTATTTTTGTATCAATTCCAATACCAAATCCATGCACAACATTGACCATATTAGTCCTCTTTGTCATCAATTCCAACCCCATAATACTAGGTCCAACAAAGCATCCCCTTTATTTTACCTTAGCCTCGCTGCCTAGGATTCACCTATATATCAAGTGTTCACTAGATAGATATTCAATGAACTTGTGTGTATCAATGAGAGATTCTTGAGGTATATTTATAATTTCCAAGTGCCTTATTTTGGGGCTAACTTGTAACATTTTTACCCTAGTCTCAACTCATTATTTCTTGTTACAATTGTTTTACCCTTTAGTTAATTATTGTTTTATCCTTTTTCCTGATTTTAGGGTCAACTCATTATTTCTTGTTACAATTATTTTACCCTTTAATTAATGACTTGTAACCTCTTGTTACAACCATTTAAGGACTTCTTAAATTTTAAGTTCAAATCATTATTTCTTGTTACAATCAATTTACTCTTTAATTAATGACTTGTAACTTCTTGTTGCAACCGTTTAGGGACTTCTTAACCATTCTTTGGGTATTTCAACTTCATGAGGACATAAATCCTCAATCGTGGGGAACCACGTGGTGTACCACCTACCATTGGAAATGAAATGACAAGTACTATCCATATATGAGGTTTTTATATGCATTTTCAATGTCCTTCATCCTCTTTTTACTCAACTAAATTTGGTCTTCATGACCATACCTTAGAGGATTCTTGACTTATTCTATAGTTAAGATATTCTTCTAGGGTTATTCATTTAGCGTTGACATCAATGAAAACCAATTGTCCAACAATCTCCCCCTTTTTCATTGATGGAAACACTCATACTCCAACACTCATACTCTTTCTATGACCATCGATCCTCATCTTTTTCTCCTGATGTTTCTATCCCTCTTTGACATCAATGGCAAAGGGTATCTCCCCTTTGGGCTATTCCCCTTGTCTTCATGCTTCTAATCTTTCTTTCCCGATCTTTCTCTTTTGATCTTTATATTTATCCCCCTTTTGACATCATGGGAAAGGGGTAACTCCCCTTATCAGTATGTCTCCCCCTATATTCATGCTTCTGATATTTCTTTCCTAATGATTTCTCTGATGATTTCTCTCCCCTTGAATTTTCTGCAAGATGTCATGTAGATCAATGTGGGGCTTCCTATATTTTCTTCTTTTCCTCTCTTCCAGGTCTTCTTTTCCATTAGTGATTCCTCTTGTAATTTACTAACATATATATAAAAAATTAAAAGTTACTTAACTTCAAGTCTTCATCGCTTGCCATGTCTTCACTAAGTTTTAGGTGACTAGACATCTCTTCTATACTAGTTCAACATCAATGACATAATAATTCGATAATTTTCCCTTTGACAATATAACTTCTGTTGACGGTTTCTCTTTCCTTACTTTGTTGTGACTTTCATTGCTTTCCTTCTTGTGACTAACTGGTTTCACCTATCAATATGCTTTCATCCATTGTTATGCATATTCTCTGATATATGTCCTTTGTACTTTCCAAGTGTCTCATGAATTCAGCTATGTCCACATGTCACAATAATTTCCATGAATCTATTGCTCAACTGCACATAATGCTGACACATATGTTATTGTACTATTTTGATCACTTCTCCAAATCTACTGCGACTGATCATCACATGTTCCTTCTCCTCAAATGAATTAAATATGTCCACTGGTCTATTTTATCTTCAAAAAAACCTAAAATATGTGTATCCCTACTTGGAATCTTCTATAAAATCATGAATCTCTACCTGAAAAATGTTTCAAAGATATTCCATGTAATTGTTGGCCGATGCCTGTATGGGAATGCGTTCCAAAAATTGCTCCTTAATCAACGTATCTATCACGAGATATTTTGCACTTTTGTCATCCCAAAATATGAAAAAACTTTAGAATGCTTGAAAGATAGTTCTTTGATCTACCACAACTGCTTCTTAGACTCCCCCTCTTCAATATTCATATTTACTAGGAGTCTCCAAGCCAGATGGCTTAGAACATTGGGTAAAGTCACTCTGATGCAGAGTCATCTTCCTCTTCGCCTATAGATTCATCATATTCCTAAACTCTTTCATCTTCCTGTTCATCCTCTTTCTGACTTCTGATATATTCCTCCTTTCATGTAGATTCATCATGATCTTTCACTATTGCAATTCTTGTGAGTAAGATCTCCAGGACATGTTCTTCATTCACCTACTCTTCTTGTTTTTCATTTCTTCTCCAAACCTTCCTGTATTTGACAATAGTGCTTTCCTTCATGGAAGGCTCCATCACGCTTCTACAATTCTGAGCTAAGTGTCCATAGTCACGGTATCTGTAACATTCAATATTGTGGGGTTCCACATAAACATCTCTTGCTTGAACATTTCTTCCATACGCTCTGCAATCCAACACTTTATGTCCATAGTTATTACATGTAAAACAATGAACCAAAAAGAAACTTTGATACCTGGAGGTAAATGATTCTCTTGTGATGTAGTCCTTATAAAGTCACACCTTGGCTTATCACGACCTTCTCTTTTGTTTTTTCCTTCATAATGATTGAATCTTCTTTTATATTTGAAGGTAGAATGTCTTCTTGGAAATAAACTTCTTATGTATTCATTCCTATGATGATATTGTGTTCCTTTGATTGGTTGATCTTGTTCCATTACCTGAATATTCTTCTTTGAAGGCTTGGGAATTATAATGAATTTTATGTAACTATTTTGTTTTGTTTCTTTCTTCATGGAGCTTGAACCTTTCTCAAAATGAATTTGCTTGTATCCTAGTCTAGACTTCTCACTGCATGGCCTTTAACTGTTGAGAAAGTCTTCTAGCACTTGAGATATTTTCAAGTTCTCGTTGAGCTCGTTGACTTCAAATATCAATGACACAAATTCTTCTTTGAGCTCCTCACACTCTTTTTCTTTCTTTATCCACTGGATCTACATAAATTTTTATGTTCTCTTTCCTTCCACAAGTTGGGTTTTTAAGGAGATGATTTCTTCTTCAAGTCTTCTTTCTTGTTGACCGAATTCTGTTGCAAGTTTGTTTAAATATTCATATATTTACTTAAGATGGATTTTCATGATATTTTCTCTCTTTTCTGCTTCTTTTACCTTGATTTTGAAGTGAGCAACTTCTTCAGAATTTTTAATTGGTTTTTGAGAACCCTCCTTTAACTTGATCATTTCTTCTTTTAGTGATTTTTTTTATTCGTTTCTTTTCTTCAACTCAGTTAAAGCACTGATTATTTCTGCCTCAAGATCCACTTCACCTTCTTCTATGTCACTTTCAAGAGTTCCTTTTTTAGTTTCTGTAGCCATAAAGAGTACTATTTTTGAATCATTATTTCTTTCATCATCCTCATTAGATGAAGAACTTTCTTATTTTGAGTAGAATCTTTTCTTGAAGAATTTCCTTGTGTTTTCTTTCTTGTTTCCCTTTTTATATTTATTTTCTTTCTTGGGAGATTCTTCTTCATCACTATATGAATTCTTAGCATAAGCAATTTTAGAAGAACAGTGACCAATTCCACCACAATTAAAACATTTTAATGGAAGTATACCTTTGTACTTGCCGGTTCCTTTCTTCAACTTCCTTACAAAGTTTTCCATTTCTTCATCTTCATCTAACTCATCGCTATAGTTGCAATTTGGATTTGACTTTTTCTTGTTCTTCTTCTTTGACTTCTTGGATGCTTTGAAATTTGATTCCTTCTTAGATGGATTATTTGGTTTGTTCTCATTTCATAGGCTATAAGTATTCCATGTAGCTTGTCCATGCTCAGCGTAGAAAGATATGCTCTTTATTCTAAGGCTGAAATATTAGGATCAAATCTCATGGGAAGAGACCTTAGTACCTTCTAAATAATTACTAGATCTGTAATTTATTATCCTAATCCTTTCATAGCATTCACTATTTCATCAACTCACAGAAAGTAAGCTGCAATATTTTCATCTTCCTTCATTTTCAACTATTCAAATTGACCTCTATAAGTTTGAATCTTGGCCCCTTTGAGTTTGGCATCTCCTTCGTAAACATTCTGAAGTTTGTCCCATGTGTCCTTTGCAGAGTCACAATGCATGACCTTGATATATACTAAACTGGTCAAGCCACTCAGAATAACATTTTTAGCCCTTGAATTATTTTCACTAAGTTTCCTTCCGTCTTTATTTGTTGGAGGAGTGACAAGTGTCATGTATCTATCTACTACTGCTTGCCATACATCAAATCCTTGTGCTTGCAAAAAAAATTACATCCTTCTACTCCAAAGGCATAATTCTCACCATCAAACACTGGTGTTCTATTATTAATGCACTCCATAATCTACCTTCCAGTGGTTATACTATTTTCTGAATAACCTGCTATGATACCAATTGTTGGAATATTGAGAAGGGGGGTGAATCAATATTGAGAAATTTATACCACTTTCAATCAAAACAATAAATTATCAATGATTACATTCATATATGATTGCATTTACCATATCATAAACATATAATCATAAACAATGCATCACATCATACACAATACACTAGTATTTTACGTGGAAACCCAAATGGGAGAAAACCACATAATGCTTTCTTATATATCAAAGATTGCATTCATAGGAAGCACCAACTTCCAAATTATCCAACACCAACTTGAAGGAGGATCCAACCCCCTATTTACAGGCTCCAACCTGAAGGAATCCATAACTCCCTGAATTCTCTAGCTACAACTGGAAGGAGGCTCCAACCTAAAGGAAGCTCCAACTCCTCGTGTTCTTCAGCTCCAACCAGAAGGACGCTACAACCCCCTTTCCTTTCCCCACACTAACTCCCTGAAATATAAATGTAGACTCAAACTGTCACTAAAACTATCACTGATAAAAAACTTGTCACTAATAAATCAACCTGTCAATGATACATCAACCTGCCACTACCTCTGTCACTGTCACTGGTGTTGCATTTGTTTCGTCACTTGGGTGAGAAAAAAAAGGGCACTTACAAGTCTAGTTGTGCCTTCTAGACAAGACAAAGGTTAGTGTATGAATTAAAAAATCCAAGCACATGAAATAAACAAACAACGAAGCTAGAAAAAACTAAGGAAATAACTAAGGAAGTAAAACTAAAATGCATAAGAAACTTTGAACCAAAATCAATCAACCAAATGACCAATGATTATGCCACCAATGGATAACTATATTAGTTGGAAAACACTGAAGAGAAAGGAGGACTTATGGATCCCCTCTTCCTCCTTGGGAGGGCTCTTGAGTCCCCTATTTGAGAGCTCTTCTTACAATGATAAACTAGAAAGAAAATGGTGAAGAAATCTAAGCCTATTCCCTCAAGAGGTGAGGTGAATAGCTTATTGAGATGTTGCTAGAATTATCCAAGAAGAAAAGAGGTTTATTGAGGGAGGATAGAGGCAACATAACAATACTATGATATTCTTCAATTCTTAGTGCACCCATGGCCTCCATTTATAGCATGTATTTGAGGCAATATTCAACCAGTTCTTAGTGTGGACAAGGGGCCTTTTAGGGCACCCTTAGGTCTTTGACCAGCCCCCCATTCAGATTCATCCCTAATTTGAGGGTCAAATCAAGTTGGGAGTTGGTCTAGAAGTGGGTGAGGGGCTGACAAGAACCATAAATGCATTGTTCATAGGAGTGTGCGGCTTTTATCGTTCACAATCACGCATATGGTGCATTGTGCACTCTACGAGCTTCTTTAGCACATGCATTGTGTGCACACTTCCTTTAGTGTTTCATCACATGTCAATGTTTTGACCATTTGTATATTTTTTTTCCCTTGGAAATTCTTTTTTGGTGTTGTAGGTTAACTAATAGGTGTTTGGAGATGCGGTATTCCTGTAACAATTTTCATGTGATGTTGCAGACATAATTTTAGTGATAACAAATGCCCCCTGATGTGTGAGGTTAGGAGCATACATATAGCTGAAATACATCAATGTTTCTTCTATTGAGAGTACCATTGTAAGGAAGAGTGTTGAGAGGAACTACACGAGAGATCCGTCGGAGGGAGAGGGGAAACTTTGGGACCCAAACCTTTCTCTAGGTAGAGGAATAAAATATGTATACAAACGAGGTGGGAATGCCCCATTCTTGTGTCATGTAACTCAAAAATGTAAGACAATAACTAAAGTTGTATGCTGATGTAGATAACTACAGTGCCCTCCGGGGAGGTTTGATAACGACATATGACAATTCTGATGGTGATCATACTTTGAAAAGAGGCAAGGAAACCTAGAAGAAGTGTCGATGACTCATAGGCATTGATGGCCTAACAATATTCATAGGTCTTCGGCTAGTATGAAACAACTGCAATAGTCGCATAGTAAGACCCACCATAACATGAAATTTTGTTGAAGTCAAATGTTATGGGGCTCAACGACATCAGAGAGCAATAATGGTTTTCTCTGTGTTGTCCGAGACTCCTCATTGTAAAGGTAATGAGAGTCAAGATACTATCTCCCTTCTGGAAAATGTGTTGATGTTGACAGAAAGGGAGACACAACTCCAAGAAGCAAAGGGATTCATGAAATCCACTAGGTAACATCAAGAACTGATAAGGAACATGAACGAAGTCAAGATGCGTTGAGACTCAAGACTGCCCTTGGTTGGGGGTATGTTTGAAGGGTGATTGGAAACAACTGTGAAACTGTATCTAGCGTCAAGGGGACAAATATACATGGGTTTAAGTTGTGCTAGAGGTGTGACAAAGTGGACAAATGCAGAGATCAGGGGTACATGGACTGTGGGATACTCGAGGTTTATGGACGATGTCAATATGAGTAGAGGAGAGTGAATGCCCCAAACAAGGGAGACATGGGTTTCCTAGCCAAAAAAAGAAGGTCGTCAAGGGTGACGACAAAAAGCAAAGTAAATGCTTGATACAAAGGATTTTTACAATTACCGAAAAAATAAAGAATAATTGGGGATGAGTTTACATATACAGAAATGGGTGCCCCAGTGAAATATGGCTTGGCCTGTGAGGGCACAATGTGCGTGGAGAACTGGTGGAGGGTGGGCGCCCCATTGGTGGGTTTCTATATGAGGTAAATGAATGGAAGGAAATTTGCAGATGGGAAAACTGGTTGTGGATGAAATGGAGGGTTAATGATACTATGGAGGTGCAGTCAAAATAGAACCATGAAGATATAACCTAGGAATCCATTGGGAAAGATAACACAATGATGGGAAGGAGTATGTGGATGATTCTCGAAAACTTGTAAGACTATTGAGACTTCGATCCCTAGGGTGTGCAAGAAGCATGAGTGTCAAAGTGCCAAGGGGGACTATGAATGGGAAAACTCATGTGGGGGAGAGTGCTATAGGGTGATAGTACCAAACTACAGCAGAGATGATAGTACTACAGAGCTGAATGTAGGGACCCTAAAGGAAAATGTCGGAGGGTGTGACTGGGAGATGCAATTGATATTCATAGGGAATGATTACATTCCAGTGTCGATCATATACCTGAAGGGGATACGCTAGGTTGTGATGACCAAGTACATGCACACATTAAAACTGAATACCCGACGTGAACAATATATGAAGATAAAGAACATATAACAGTTATTTTATAATTTCTAACATGAGAATGTGTACTTGGACATGATGTGAGAAAAATACTCCCCTGGGGCCAAGTGCAAATGGTGACCCAGGGAATGTGACTATGTAGGTGGCGAGACCCTGATCCCATGGCTGAAGATGGATCGAAAAATAGAGAATCATAGATCTTGTAATTGAGTGTGGAATTTTAGCAAGAGGGGCTATATATGGCTGATGTGCCGAAGATCGTCTGAAGAGAGAAAATACCCAAACTTATGTGTTCGAAGGTAGATGAGAAGTTATCCATATCAAGGGTCATCCTAGGGGATGTAGAAGAGGTGTTCTTCAGGAAAATCTATATTGAGGGGTGAATCTTTAGCATCTGAGGGAAAAGTCGTGATGAGTTCGACGAGAACAAGGGATTTTTTTCTTTTGGGAGTTGAAAACTCTAGGTCGTATTCCTGAAAGATGATGATCCATAGGGAAAATTTGCCATTAATTTGTCATTGACTAAGAAAGTACTACATGGGGTTGGAATCTTCCATGACTTTGGTAGTGCAAAGAAAGATATAATGATGCAGTTTCTGGACTGTGAGGGGAAGTTTCTCCTCATGATTGTACTTCAGGGGTGGTCCTGATTTTTTTTTACTGATATAGTAAATAACATGTTCACGGCCATCATCCCCTAGTTGGATGAGAAATCCTACTACTGAGATGGATGAGGCTGACAAGTAGAGGATGTAATCACAATCATAATCGGGATGAATAATCAAAGGGCCATTAGATAGCGCTGTTTTTAAAACATCAAAATAAGTTTGGGCATGTTCATCCTATCGAAATGGGATATCATGACACAGTAAGTGAAGGAAACCATGCACACGAGTGGAGTAATCTGGGACAAAGCGTTGTAAAAAATTGGCTTTGCCTTGTAGGCTATGTAGTTGAAGAAAATTACTAGGTGGTGGAATTTTTGTGATAGCTTGGAACTTGAGGGGGTCCACTATGATGCCATGTTGGGAGATGATGAACCCAAAGAGGCATCCAATGGTCACACAAGATACACACTTGAGGGGGTTCAAGAAGATATTGTACTGGCAACATTGGTGAAAGACGACTTGTAAGTCATCTAGATGTTGAGTTCGCTTCTTTGATCAAGAAGTAAGGTCGTTCAAGTAAGCGAGAATGATGCGATAAATATCATGAAAAACATAGATCATTGCTCATTGGAACATAGCAACTATGTTTTTTAGTCCAAAAGGCATGACACGATAAGAAAAAATACCCCATGGGGTGGTAAATGTGGTTTTATACTGATCTGCTGGATGGATTTGGATTTGATTTCAGTTGGAGAACCCATCCATGAAGGATAAGGCTTCATGCTTGGCACATTCATCGATGAAATGGGTTGGGAATTTGTCCTTGGGACAAGCATGATTGAGATCGCGAAAGTTGGTGCAGATGTGAATAGTGCCCTGTTTTTTGTTAACGGGGACGGGGTTGGAGACCCATAAGGTATACATGATGAGGCATATGAACCCGACAACGTGTAACTTTTCAATCTTGACTTTGATAGCCATGAATTTGGATGGGTGAAGTGGTCGATTCTTTTGACGTATTGAGGCTACATTAGGCCATGTGTCAATGCGATGTTTGATGATAGAAGGATCTAGGTCAGACATCTCTGTATATGACTAGGCACAAATATCTCAGTATTCCTAAAAGAGAGCTTTGTAAGTTGTGAGTTCTTCAGGGGAGTGTGCGGCACCAATGGTGATTTCTTCTATGATTCCCGGTTTGATGGAAATGTTGATTTTGACAGTGGGGGAAATGTTGGCCATGTTTCCTTCTTCAAAAGAATTAGGGGCAAGGATAGGGTTATTGAACCAATCTATATGCCCTGATGATGGAATAAAATCCTTGGTTTCGATTGCACATATGGAGGCCTGACTAGGAAGGCCAAATTCCTCCTATGAGATAAAAAGAACGATGTGATGGAGTGCATTCCATGGGTAATCGGGGGTAGTTAGTTCCTCCAGGATATCTTCGTCGTAGTGGAAAATGCAAGAATATACAGGATATGGGGAAGTAACATTAGTTATTGTCACTGTGATATTGTCTTCAAGTGGTGAAGACGTAGAGGGGGTATCACAACTATGGTGTGATGGCATGCTTGACATAAACCAAATGTCCAGACAATGTAGGTTATGAACTATGGTCGGGGGTAAGATTTCCTAGGGGAAATGAACTAAAGAATTGGGAGGATTTGGGGGAAGATATTCAGACAGTCTATCCATGAACCATGGAGGGGTGGGAAGTGACCTAGGATCAGGGGAGGTGATGTGAATAGTATCTAGAGAAGGAATAGTGGGAATCACTTGTATCATAGGAGATGAGGTGGTGGAATGATCTTGAATAAGGGCCATTTGATGACGCCTATATTCAATGATCAAAGGACACTGGTATGTGAAATGATCAAGTGAGTCACAAAGAGAGAAAGGGCACCTCATTTGTTCATTGACTGAGGTTGTGACATAATGGATGATGGTGATGTGGGTATCTGATGATGTGGGTTGAGAGGGATATTTTTGAAATCTTTGGCATACTGTCGTCAACGTCTATCGAAACTGAGGTAGAGTTTGGAAATGATGGGTATAGTGTCCATACTCTGAGCAGATGGCACACACGAATTTGGTTTTCAGCCCTTTACTGCCTGTAGTAGGGGATGTTGTGGTAGTACTAGGTGTTCTTAGTGAAGCAATGAGTGATGTGGTAGCTTGAGGGAGTTGGCTCAAATTGCGTAACTCAGGAAGATAAGGACATCTATTAGTGGGGTTTCCCTCTTGTTCACGTAGTGTGCAAAGAGTTTGAACTTGGGGAGGAAGTGGAGAGGTGGGATATTTGTTCTTCCGTATGCCCCCAGTCATAGCGATGGTGCTGGCGATTAGGGGTGAGGGTGGTGTGGTTAGAGTAAGTACTGGAATCTACATCAGGATTCCCTCTGATTGCGGTGGGAGGGATGGTTGAGGTACCATCGCGGTTGGTTGTAGATACCATAACAAAATGGTGAGCACCATTTTGGGAAGGGTAAGCATTGCGGCTACCTAGAAATATTGTACTCTCAGTGGGGGGTAGAAGAAGGGAATTTGAGTAATGGCTTGGGGGATTCTTTCCCAAACTGGGATTTTCCCCTGGGGAAGGGAAAAATAGGGGATAAGTGGTGTAGTAGTGTTCTTAGGTAATGTTGTGGGTGGGAAATCCCTCCTACAGGCTTAGAATTTAAGGGATCTAATCATGCATGCAGAAAATGACCATTTCAAAAGCCTCAACTCTTTCCTATTCTCCTAACACAAAACCCCACATTCATGCAATACAAAGGTGTAAATGAGATTCGATAACTCTACCTTAATTCCTTCATTTGATGTCGATCCCTTTTCTTTCACTTGCTATTTGATTGCAATCCTCCTCCCAAAGATGACCTGCATTCACACATGAACAAAAAAAAGCTGCGAACATGCATTTCATATACTAATTGCTAGGTTAGTTGTGACAATATCATAAAATAAATATTCAACTTGAACACATGATATGGTGGGATGGGAAAAGTATTCCTTTTTGTATTAATATTCACAAGAGTAAACTTTACAATATGTGGCTGACACTGCTCCTTGAACCTGGTCCTGGGATCCTCTTCACAATGCACCAACTACTCAACCTCACAATGCAATTGCAGGAAATTGGAGCAAAGGAGGGATAAATTTGGGCAGAGTTTCTATACTCTTCCTCCTCCTTTCAAATGGGACCCCTACCCCTTCTTTTATAGGCTAGAAGGAGCTAGATATTTTGTCGACTGACCAACCATGCATGGTCAAAAGGTTTAGTTAACTTGCCCAAAGCTGTGTGTTCCATTAGAAACTTTCATTTTTTCATGCTTCTGAAGGTCCATGCGGGCTGTAGTGGAGCAGGGTGCGTGGGCCTTTAAAAATGGAGTTTTTTAGAAGAGTTGTTCAGTAGTGGCTTGGAGAAGAAGGAATATGAGATGGCATGATGCTAGGTAAGCATGTTTGGTGAAAATTAGGGTTATAACAGGTAATACTTGAGATGAAGTTTCTTCAATTGGTGGGACGTCGAGGGGTGGAGAAGCCTCAATGGGAGGAAAGGTATCTTCAGTTTCAGTTCCATCAGAAGATATGAAACAAACTTGTGTTGAGGGGTGGATGAGTAGTGGTGCTCCATGGTATTCCCCTAGCAAGGATGGTTCCTTGAAAATTATGGGACCCATATCCATGAGTGGATACATGTCGGAACTAGTGCGGACAAGAGGTAAGATGTTATCAATATTGGAGGAGTGGTTAGGCTGGTAATGTGAATCTTGGTCGATGGTGACGATATTCCCGTTGTGGGGGAACATCATCGTTAGAAACATAGAAGAGGCCATAGCCCTCATAGCATACATGTAGCTACATCCAAAAAATATGTTGTAATTAAGTGGGGCGTCGATAACCTCAATGTCAATAAGGATGGTTTTTCCCCCAAGTTCAATGAGGAAATTTTGAAAGAGCCCTTCAGGGGAAGATAGTCGACCATCGTAAGCTCTTAGAGTGATGGTGGATGGTATTAGCTCAGGGGAGCCAAGTTTCTGCCATATAATTTTGGACATGATGCATGTGGATGCACCTTCATCAATGATAAATCGATGAACCGTGATGTTCTGAATATTGACTGGTATCTGGAAATCTACCAAAGCGGGGAGATGAGGTTCCCCAGAATCTAGATCAAATGTGATGAGTCTAGTATTAGCTGGTTCGACTTCCCCCAAGGTGGAAAGAAAGGATTTCTATTGATTTGGACAAGTTTGGAGGACCTCCAATACTAACATGGCCGCAAAATATTGTGCCAAGTCATCGACCTGACTCTAATTGTGTGCCACACTAGTCTAAGGTTTATTGACATTCTGTCATAACAGAATGCGAGGAATACGAATGGGGGGTTCAATGTTAGGGAATGAAATCATCAAGGGTTGTTCGATTGTATCTAGAGCTGCATTTGAAGTGGTGAGAATTTCTCCAGGGGGTGTGTTGTATTGATGACTGCGTATTTGCAAAATAATTTCTTCTTCGCTAGTGAGGAGGATATTGAGATCCGCCAGATTTCCAGGATTTTGATACTGTCCCATTTGTGGCAGGGAAGGATGTATCTCCTGTTGGGTATTCATCACAACTTAGTACTGAATAGGATTTTGCAGCACAATCGAGAGCGTTTATTGCAAATACTTTTATGGGGAATGCCAAGGGATAGGCAAAACTGGAGGACATGGCACGTTCATGGAGTATTTCATCCATTTGAGGTCAAAAATTTGGGGGAAATGGTGAGTATAGTGACCATGTTCACCACAAAGAGCGCAAGGGAATTTCATCTGGAGTTTGTTATTTTTGTTCTTCCCTTGGTGTTTGTTGTTATTGTCCCCTTGGGGTTTTGGTTACCCCGATTCTGGTTTCCCCCAGCAAGTTGGTTTTGATGGGGGTTATTTCCCCCTGGTCCTGGGTTATTATTCTTTTGGTTTTTTCCTTTCTTTTTGGAATTATTTGACTAATGGGCTAGATTTGTCGTATTCATTTGTTCAAAATTTTAAAATTGCTGAATGGGAGAGGGTTGAAGAAAGTTAACATCAATGTGTTGTTGTCCTTGTGGAAGAGCAACCGATTGTTGGGGACCAGGATGTTAAGCCCTAATATTGGCTCATTACCACTTAATTGGGGCATATTAGATAAGTAATGTTATTTTATTTATGTCGTCTTTAGGCCATTAGTTGTAATTTAGATTAGTAATGTTATTTTATTTATGTTGGCTTTAGGCCATTAAACCTCCTAGTCTCCTATATATACCAAGGAGACATTTTCATTTTGAATCATC